>PVKU01001180.1:154220-334088 GCA_004027475.1 Anoura caudifer | reverse complement strand
TGAACTCCTTTAACTTGACCTTATCTGAGAAGCACTTTATCTTCCCTTCCATTCTAAATGACAGCTTTGCTGGATAGAGCAATCTTGGATGGAGGTCCTTGCCTTTCATGACTTGGAATACTTCTTTCCAGCCCCTTCTTGCTTGTAAGGTCTCTTTTGAGAAATCAGCTGACAGTCTGATGGGAACTCCTTTGTAGGTGACTGTGCCTTTATCCCTTGCTGCTTCTAGAATTTTCTCCTTCATTTTAATCTTGGCAAATGTAACGATGATGTGCCTTGGTGTGTTCCTCTTTGGGTTCAACTTCTTTGGGACTCTCTGAGCTTCCTGGACTTCCTGGAAGTCTATTCTCTTTGCCAGATTGGGGAAGTTCTCCTTTATTATTTGTTCAAATAACTTTTCCACTTGTTGCTCTTCCTCTTCCCCTTGTGGTACCCATATAATCCAGATGTTGGGACGTTTAAAGATGTCCTGGAGGTTCCTAAGCCTCTCCTCATTTTTTTCAATTCTTATTTCTTCTTTTTTTTCTGATTGGATGTTTCTTTCTTCCTTCTGGTCCACTCCACTGATTTGAGTCCCAGTTTTCCTCCCATCACTATTGGTTCCCTGTGCGTTTTTCTTTATTTCACTTATTGTAGCCTTCATTTGTTCATCTAATTTGTGACCAAAATCAACCAATTCTGTGAGCTTCCTAATCACCAGTGCTTTGAAGTGCGCATCTGATAGGTTGGCTATCTCTTAGATGAATTAGCTCTGGGGCTTTGATCTGTTCTCCCGTTTGAGCCATTTTTGTTTTTTTTTGGGGGGGGTTGTTTGTTTGCTTTTTTGGTCTGGTCGCGTCTGTTACATGTTGAGGGGTGGAGCCTTAGGTGTTCACCAAGGCTGTGTGTGGGGGCGGGGTCTGAGAGGGAACAATGGCACTTACTCCGCACTCTCTCCCAGATTCCAGTCCCTTCCGCTGCTTTCCCCAAGCAAATTGGGTCCTTCTGCTGCTGATTTCCATGTGGGTGGGCTTGTGTTCATTCTAGGACCCTGTGGGTCTCTCCAACAAACTCTCCTGTGAGGCTGGGATTCTCTCCCAGCACCTCAACCCCCACAAGAGTTTTTCAATCGGTGCTTTTAGGCTTTATTTCCCAGCCCTGGGGCCCTGCATAGAGCAGTCTGTCTCGCTGCCCGTTTTCGCCTGTTTTATCTGCACGCAAATGTATGACCGCGGTCAGCCGCCTTGCACACCTCGCTTGGTCTGCTCATTGCCTCCCCGTGCTCGGTAACTGCCACCTGTGCGCCTGGAGTGCACCAACCACCTCCTGCATGTCCAGAACCACTAGCTACTGCTTTTTCCTGCAGCCACCCCTCTCCGCCGGTCGCCAACTCTGCCCCTCTTATTGGTCTGGGTGAATCATTGTTGGACTTCCATACAATTCAATTTTCTATCTGTTCTGGTTGGGTTTTTTTTGGTTCTATATTTTTGTTGTCCTTAATTTTGGTTGTGAGAAGAGGCACAGTGTGTCCACCTTTGCCTCCATCTTGGCCGGAAGTTTCTTTTTTCTTATGGATTTATATATTTGAATGCCTAGTCAGCTTGGGCTGCTACACAGAATATCTTTGACTAGGTAGTTTACACAACAGAAATTTATTTCCCCATAGTTTTGGAGTCTGGAAAGTCCAAGTTCAAGGCAACTTCCATGTGGCTGTCTGGTGAGAACTCTTCCCTGGGGTTGCAGACAAAGTCTTCTTTCTGTGCCCCCACATGACCTTTCCTCGATGCATGTGTGTGGAGAGTGAATGGATCTCTCTTAATGTTCTTATAAGGCCACCAATCCTATCAGACTATGCTCATTTAAACCTAATTACCTCCTAAAAGCTTTATCTCCACCTAATATCACATTGGGGTTTAGAGCTTCAAAACATTAATTTTGGTGGAGACATATCTCAGTTCACAGCACCAGGGTACTATTCTTTAGCCTGTTGTTTAAATTTGCGTGTATGTGTGTGTGTGTGTGTGTGTATAAACATATACATATACTGCATTTTCTCCTAAACCATAAATTGCCTTTTAATTTTATTAATCATGTCTTTTGTCATAGAGAAGTTTTAAGTTCTGATGTACCAAATTTGCTCATCTTTTCCTTTACACTTTTTTATTTTTATGGTTTAAGAAGGCCTTCTATACCCAAGGTCATAAAATATTATTTGTTCTTTCATATGTTAGTAGGAAAAAAACTTGCTCATAGCCTTTTAGCCTGATGCCCTTGCAGGAGCAGGAAGGAGATGCATCTCTAATTAATAGTTCAGTTCCTTTCATGGTTATTGGTTTAGCTCTTCCTACTTCTTCTTGGAAAAAAATTTGTTTTTTTTTTAAAAACATTTTCATAGAAAATCACTTATTTCTTCTGGGTCTTAGATTCATTGGTATAAAGTTGTTATTCATTCTCTTTTAAAATCATTCTTTACATGTGTACATCTGCCCCTTTTCCTATTGCATGCTATTTTCTCATTTTTATTGATCTTGCCAAATAATTTTTACCTTAAAAAAGCAAGCCTGTGGTTTGATTAATTTGACTGAGTTTATTCTCTGTTTCATTAATTTTGTTTCTATATTTATTAATTCATTTCTTACTACTTACTTTGGCTTTTTTTCTTTTTAATTTTATGTTCTAATAAATAAATGTAATGCTAGCATTTTCTTCTGAAAATTGTTTTGGCCATATCCCATTGGTTTTGATGTGGGCTATTTTCATTGTGGTCCAGTTCCAAGCAGTTTACTTCCTCTTTAAACCAAGGGAGCTTTAGAAATGTGTGTTTATATTTTAGAAGTATAGACTTTTTTTGGCTCCCTATTTGTTAATTTTCAAATTTATTGAATTCCGGTCAATGACTGTGGCCTGTATAATATCAGTTTTTTGAAATGTTTTGCTACTAGAGCAGAGCCAAATTTGGTGAGCTCTGCATTTGTGCTTTCAACTAAAAAAACAAAAAAGGCTTAATATTGCATTATTTTTATCTTCTGGTGTTGTCATAGCTTCTGATAGGCAATAATTTAATTGCATTTAATAGCAAAACTATCAATGACTCATTTGCTCACTAGATACTTGTTGAGTGTCTGTAGATCTAAGCACCATCAGCTTTTGGGGACACAAATGAGTTGATAGTCTAGTGGGAGAAGCTCACAGGGATCACACAATCCCGTTAGTGAAACAACGGCTGAAGGAAAAACACTTGATTCTGTGAATGCATATCACAAAGGATCCCATCCCAGAGAAATTTAAAGAGAAATCAGAAAGGGGAGTAAAAATTAACTAGGAACAGGGCTAGGAAGGGAGGAGAAGAGCCCTGCAGGCAGAAGAGCAGGTGGCGAGGCCCTTTGTGCACCGTGAGCAAGGTGCCCAGGGGGCCTGAACACAGGCCGGTGCGGCCAAGCACCCCAAGCAGCTTGTTCATGGTGCTGGCCAAAACTGGGAAGGGTGTGTGTAGGGGTGAGGGAGAGGGGTACACACCATATAAGACCTTCTAAAGAATTTTTTATCTTTATTTAAGAAAATTAGGAAGCCATTAAGAGAATTAGGATCATATTTGTGGTTTTAAAAGATAACTTGAAGAGAAACTTGCAACGTTTGTTTCAGGGAGTATTTTTTTTCCTTGGCATTTACATATAAAGAACCTACTTCCCTCTTGCTCCCTACCTTTAGTGAGGTTGAACTAAATGTGTTTTAAAAAAATAATCACCCTATGCATTTTTTATTAGAGGACAACAAATCACCCTGCACATTTGGAGCCAAGCCTGCTGATGGTAGACTCTAATAATAATAATCACATAATATGGATGACAGCTGTCACTTTTTGAGCATTTACTGTGTCCTAGCTCTGTGTTGGACCCTACAAGTTTTATCTCACTTAATCTTCACAACTAACTTAAGAGTTTTGTTTTTTTTTTTAAACCACACCTGTCAATCACTATGTCTGCCACCCCTTGGAAGAGAAACTCCCATGCCTACCACCTCAGCTGAATGGGGGCTGCTTCCAGTGGCTCTGATTTGCCCAACGTGATTGTCCTAAACACATGCATGCGTGCACGCACACACCCCTCTGATTAGATCAGGGGTGGTACCAGCAACCAATACATGGGGGAAGATGGGGAGGCTGATTCAGAGGGAGAAGAGAAGCAGGCTCAGGAAGACAACTCTTGGAGTGTAGCTGATGGGCACTAGAAAAGAAGTCCACATATTCATGTCCCAGTACCTACTTCCAGCCTCTGGGATGGTTCCTACTCTTCACTTTGCATGAGATGCCTGCCTCCCTCATCAGGCTTTACCAGACGCTTATTACAGTGTCTGAAGGAATCACTGCTCCATGCCACATAAGCATTCCTATGTGCAGATGGAGACCAAGAGGCTCAGAGAGGTTAAGTAACTTGTCCAAACTGACACAGCAAATAGAACAGAAATTCAAACTCAGATTAGTGTGACTATGAAGGCCTTGTCCTTAGGCATACTGTGAATATTGCAGCAGCGGGAATTATCTGCTCAGAAATATTTGCTCAGACCTTTAGCTTTTCTTACCATGAAAACAAACACGGCGGGGGGGGGGCACACAACATTGAAATTAGTAAACCTGGTGACTTGGCATTATTGCCATATTGTTAAGTATTATGGTTTAACCACATTTAACATGAGAGGATCATTACTTCTGAGTATGCTGAAGAAAAGCAGTGTTTTGACCTAGTCATCTATTTGTGGGGAGGGGGTGAGTTGGGGCAGAAACATGTGAAGGGATAGGTTCATCTTTTTTCTTTTTTATTCTTTTCTTCATTCTCTTTAAAATTCTTTTTTAAAATTATTTTTTCTTGATTATGCTATTACAGTTATCCCAATTTTTCCCCTTTCGTCCCCCTCCACCCACCACCCACCCCTCCCTCAGGCCATCTCCACACCATTGTTCATGTCCATGGGTTATGTATATAAGCTCTTTGGCTGCTCCATTTCCTATACTGTACTTTCCATCCCTGTGGCTATTCTGTAACCACCTATTTGTACTTCTTAATCCCCTCACCTCTTCACCCATTTCCCCAAACCCCCCTCCCATCTGGCAACCATCAAAATGCTCTCCCTATCCATGATTCTGTCTCTGTTCTTGTTTTCTTAGTTTGTTTTTTATATTCAACTGTTGATAGATATGTATTTATTGCCATTTTATTGTTCATAGTTTCTTTTTCTTCTTTTTCTTAAATAAGTCCTTTTAACATTTCACATAATAATGATTTGGTGATGATGAACTCCTTTAGTTGTTTCTTGTCTGGGAAGCACTTTATCTGCTCTTTGATTCTAAATGATAGCTTTGCTGGGTAGAGCAATCTTGGCTGTAGGGCCCTGCTTTCACAGCTTTGAATATTTCTTGCTAGTCCCTTCTAGCCTGCAAAGTTTCATTTCAGAAATCAGCTGACAGTCTTATGGGGATGCCCCTGTAGGTACCTAACTGCTTTTCCTTGCTGCATTTAAGATTCTCTCTTTATCTTTACCCTTTGGCATTTTAATTATGATGTGTTTTGGAGTGGGTCTCCTTGTACCCATTTTGTTTGGGACTCTCTGTGCTTTCTGGACTTGTGTGTCTATTTCCTTCACCAAATTACTGATGTTTTCTTTCATTTTTAAAAAATATATTTCCAATTTCTTGCTTCTCTTCTCTTTCTGGCACCCATATGATGCAAATGTTGGAACACTTGAAGTTGTTCCAGAGGCTGCTTACACTATCCTCATTTTTTTGGATTCTTTCTTCTTTTTCTTGTTCTGCTCAGTTGTTTTCTGCTTCCTTATGTTCCAAATCATTTATTTTATTTTTGGCTTCATCCACTCCACTGTTGTTTCCCTGTAAAATGTTCTTTGTTTCAATTAGTGTATCCTTTGTTTCTGACTGGATCTTTTTTATACTGCTGAGGTCCTCACTAAATTCCTTGAGCATCCTTATAACCAGTGTTTTAAACTCTGCATCAGATAGATTGCTTATCTCCACTTTGTTTAGTTCTTTTTCTGAAGTTTTGATTTTTTTTTTCATTTGGGACATGTGTTTTTGTATCCTCATTTTGGCAGCCTCCCTATGTTTGTTTCTATGTGTTTGGTAGAGCTTCTGTGACTCCCTGTCTTGGTAGTGTGGCCTAAAGAAGTAGGTGTCCTGTAAGGTGTAGTGGCATAGCCTGCCCCATCACCCAAGTTGGGTACTTGAGGTGCGCCCTCCATGTGGGCTGAGTACACCCTCCTCTTGAGGTTGAACCTTGATTGCTCTTGGCAGGCCAATGAGAGGGATTTACTCAGGCCAGTCAGCTGCAAAGACTGGCTGTGACCACTGACCGCCAGCTTCCACCTTCTGTTGAGGAGTAGCTGTGCAGGGTCAGTGAGGTGATGCTCTGACATGGTCTATAGCTGTCCATTGGGTGTGCAGGCTCTGGTATTTCCCAAGTGGTGTGGGCCAAGGTCAGCCACCACCTGTGTTCTGCCCAGGACCAACCTGCCTGAGCTATAAGGCAGTCTGAGATGGCTACTACTTGTGCTGGGCTTGGAGATTCCCAGGCAAAGCCAAACTGTGAATGAAGGCTAGCTGCTGCTAGTGCCAGACCTGGGGCCAATTAGAAAGAGGTATGGGGGCTGGGGACTCACTGAGGCTGGATGTTGCTTATTTGAGAGGATTTAGAAAGTTGTGAAGTATGGGCCAAGACCAGCCATTCATATGGAAAAGTCAGTTAACAATTTAGGTTGGCCTGTAAGTTGGGTGAAATGGAGTCTCGGGGATCTCCAGTGAGGACAAACAGTGTTAGCCAGGTTGATGGAGTTGCAGACATGGCACCAAATTGCCAGCTCTGTGATTCTGTGGTGGGGAGGGACAATGGTCTCTGAAAGGGACAATGGCCTAGAAAGGGACAATGGCCTTTGCCCACCTTGTTGCCTGAGAGAAAACTGTCCCCCAGCTCTCACGTTGGTGCTAGACACTTCAGTTACTTCCTATATACCACTGGTGCCTTTCAAGCTGCAACCCTATTGCTGGAGCTCAGAGGGAATGAGTCTGAGTAAGTCCATGTGTGGGTTCTTTAAGAGGAGCTGCTTAGGTCTCCAGCACTTTCTTCCATTGACTCAATCCCTGCCGGGTTTTGCAGCCAAAAGTTATAAGGACTTGTCTTCCTGGCACTGGAACCCTGGACTGTGGGACCCGGTGTGGGGCTGGGACTCCTCACTCCCAAGATATTCCTCCTGAATTTTTATTCACCACATGTGGATGCGGGACCAGCCTGTTCTGTATCTCTACCCGTTCTACCAGTCTGGATGCTTGTGGTTTCTTTAATTCCGTAGTTGTCGGATTTCCATCCAAGTTGATTTCTGATAGTTCTGAGTGATGGTTCTATATTTTAGTTGTAATTTTGGTGTGGTTGTGCAAGGAGGCAAGCTGTGCTTTTTGTTTCATAATTACTCTTTCAGCGACTGGTTAGAACCTTGCAGTTCTGGGACCTGATTATCCATTTACCCAGGGAATGGCCCTGGCTGAGCTGAATCATGCAAAAGAAACACAGTGCAGTGCCTGATCAAGCCTAATTGTGGTCCACCATGTAATAGAACATTCTCTTCCTTGTAAAAGGGTTTCCGGGTAAAGTGGCAAGGGGAGTGAATCCCAAACAAAATTTATGAGAGTGCCTAGTAAGTGTGAGGCCTCATGCCAGAGGTAGCACAAAGGTCAGAGTCAGATCCTCCAGGCGTGAAGTAAGTCACCTTCCCTGTGGCCCGGCAGGAAACCTCTGAGGCTACAGCCTTCTGGTAAACCAACAACCCTTTTTCTCCCAAGACCCTTCTCACAACATGTGCACTGACCAGCTGCCACTCCAGACTGTTCCAAATCCTTTGCTGAGAGCAGTGGAGATCTCTCCACTTTTTGGTCCCTTCCCAGCACTCCTTTATATGTCCTGGGCAAATTGCAGCTGAAGACATTTCCTTTCCTAACCTTTGCCAAACCACCTTTTACGTAATTCCTTGGGTTTTGCCCTGTCGACAGGGGGTGTGCCTATGACCCAGAGACCAAATAGACTCACAAGGGCCAGACAGATTGGGAAAGTCACAGTGGGACACAGCAAGCGCAGTTGCATGTCCCACGAGGGTTGACCAATGAACAGAGTCTGAGTCCAGTGACAAAGATCAAAATCAAGCCTTGCAGGTCCTGTGTCCACCTTCACTCTTCTTCCTTATCCATAGTCCACTGCACTATTACTTAGATTTTTTAAAAATTCACTTATTAACTTAAATAAAACTTCAGGTATTGGTATAGTAAAAACTGAGGATAGCTTATCAAAAATAAAGAAGGAAGACTTGCCCTGGCTGGATGGCTCCGTTGGTTGGAGCATTCTCCCATACACCAAGAGGTTTTGGGTTCCATTCCTGGGCAGGGCACATGCCCCGGGTTGTGGGTTCAAGCCTCATTTGGGGCACATATGGGAGACAACTGATTGATGTTTCTCTCTCACATCAGTGTTTCTCTCTCTGTCTTCCCCTTCCTCTCTCTCTAATGTCAATTTTTAAAAAGTTAAAAAAAAAAAAGAAGAAGGAAGCCTTTAAAATAGCTTAAACTATGAAGTTAAAAATTGCCTGTTCATGTGTCACCTAAAATCATAGTTCACTTCCATTGGGGAGTGCCTGCCTCACCTTGGCCTGCATTGGGCTGGAGTACCTGGACCTGACCTAAGGTCAGCCCTGCACGTGGCTCCTGTTTCCACCTACTGTGGTTGAGAGACCCACAGGGAGGTGACTTAAGTTATCTGAGCCTGTTTTCTTCCCTGTCAACGGGGACAAAAATAGTGCCTGCTTTGTAGGGGTATTGCAAAGATCAGATGAAATATTGCAACGAAAGCGCTTAGTACAAAACCTGGCAAGTATTACATACTCCATAAATGCATCTGTTTTTTCCAGAGTTCTCCCCATAAGAGCCCTTGTGATTTTCAGATCATCTATCACGTGTTTGTTTGGGAAATCAGGTTTTCATGAGTAAGACTAAAGTTCAACTTTAAACAGAAGGCATGTAAGTTAAAAACAGTGAGAAAGATGTAATTATAGTACTATTATTGCTAAGGATGAGAAATAGTAAACTAGAACAGTGCATCATGAGGTTCAATTAGCCAAGATTAAGGGGGTCCTGGGATGCCTCCAACAGAAGGTGCTGCCAGGTCCTCCTGAGCACAAGCCCCCTCACCCAAACAGTCCTGGAGAGGAAACTCATGCTAGATTCTTGGCAGCACAGGCTAGAAGCAAATCAGGTGTGTTTGAGTCCAGAGTCCAGAGTCCTCAGCCTCACTTGGCACAGCCTCAGCCACAGGTCTGGGCTTCACAGCAGCCCAGCAGGGGCCAGAAGCATGGCTCTCTGCAGTCAGGATGCCTCTCAGGCCAGGGCAGAGGTGCACGTTCTAGTCAGAGGTGCTGGTTCTAGTCAGAACCAGCCAGTGGAGCAGGCCTGGAACCCGTGTGTCCTGGTTCTACCTGCGGCGTTCTTTCCATCCATGTGCTGCCTGTCCTGTGATCTACATATGATGAAGCTGTGGGCCTGAATGACCCTGTGGCCAGTCCCCAACCTCCAGCACAGCAGCTTCCAGGCCCTCTGCCACGGACTTTTCCCAAGTGAAACACCCCTCTTCCTGCACTGCCCAGCTCTGGCCGCCTTGACCTCCTTTCACTTTCAACCACTTCCTTTCTTTCTCAACACCAGCTTCCCTTTGCAGCCCTGAGCTTCTTTACAAGGTCACCTTACCCATCTTCCAGGACACTCGTCTACCTTTCTTCCCACCCCCCGATCCTGTCTGTCTTCTCCTTTCTGTGTCATCTTTCCTTCTCCTTCCCTTCCTCCATCTGACCCTCACTTCTTTTTCCCCTTCTTTCACAGATGTTTGCAGAGCATTTGCTAACGGACTAGGTATTGTGCTAGGTGTTACATTCATGGAGTGATGGGATCCTTGTTTTTATGGGGTATTTACTCTAAAAAGGAAAGACCAATCCTAACAATTCTTTAAATAATTACTTAATCACACCAGCAATAATGCGGTAAATAAGGGATTCAAATGAGTCAGACTCTACAGAACTCATTTGACATTTTCCACATCCAGTTGGCACATCTAATGGACTAGACTATGACTAGCCTATAGAGAAAGGGTTATGTCTGCTTTCATTATGCGCCATCATCTAGTACAGAGCCTGGCGCATACACACTGTATACACTCAGCGATTACTTGTGGAATGAATAAAATGCTTTTGAATATAACCCGTCAGTGTTCATTTATACACGGGAATCGGGAAGGAAAGTCAGAGGTAGCAGACCGCCCCTTTCCCCTCCCTTCCCCCTCCCCCACCCTGCCAACAGCCACCTAATTAGCCAACTAGATGCCAAAGATATGGAGTGTCAAGAGATGGATGAAGTCAAATATCCTCCTATATTGCCTATCCTTAACTCCTCTACAGAGGAAAACCTACCCAAGAACCCCCAGCTTTGGGGACAAAAGAAGGACAGTCATTCTGTTTGGCTTTGTGGCTTCCTTGGTATGGAGCCATTTTGGCTACTCTCTCCACAGCCAAATATGTGTCTTGCAATTTACATCCAGTTTAGGACTTTTTATTCTGACTTCCTCAGTTATGTAGGGAGCAGTGACTTACTGAAAATTGCATTAGTATGATCAGCTATGAAGAGAAGCTAATCTGAAAAGTTGTCGTGTGTGTGTGTCACTTTCAGTAATAATTGACAGGAGAAAATATCCAGAATATATATTTTTACTTCATCACATTTTTACTTCAAACTGGAGAATAAAAATAAGGTATTGAAGGATGGAAGGAAGCAACCCGAGAAAGAAAACAAAGCATCCCATTCCAGCAAAGCCCCGCTGAGAGGCAGGGAGGGCGCGGAGGAGCCGCATCACCTTCAGGAAGACCAGGGAGGTCGCGCTGGGCGAGGAGGGAGAAGACCGGGCATGGTGAGGGAGGCGAACGGTCTTGGGCTCGACATGGGTTTGACCTGGCTCTGATAAGAATCTGTCCAACTTGGCAGTGATGAGAGAGTAAATTCCGTGGATTTGCACAGCACAACTCATGCCAAGAAACTCAATTGCCTTTTGGACAGCAGTATCCTTGCTGTTACCGAGGCTGATGTAAGGGCTGGTAAGGTCTCCTGTGGCACGTGGTGTGTGTCCCCCTGGCAGGCAGAGCAGCGCAAGAGAGAGTGAATGTTCGGCCCACCTTGGAACAGCAGTAGCTCTGTGTACTCGTTTTATAAACTCAGAATTTTGTATCTGGAAAGGATATTACTGACCAAAAGCCCTGAACTAGTTCAACCCCATTGTTTCCAGGGAGAGACTGAGGTGGGAAATGACTTACTCAGAGGACACTGCCAAGTCAGCAGAGCCAAAACCTGCTCACAAGGTGTCTCCTACATTGTCTCTTGAGGTAAGTGTTCAGTGTTAGCCATCATCATCATCATCATCACTTACCATTATATGTGCTTCATACACCCAGTAGCAATGAGATAGTATCTTCCCACCTAGTGGATGCAGAAACCAGGTAATTTACCAAGGGCCCCAGAACTAGCTAGGGGAGCAGGCCTGGAACCCATGCGTCCTGGTTCTACCTGTAGTGTTCTTTACATCCATGCGCTGTCTGTCCTGTGATCTACATATGATGAAGCAGTGGGCCTGAAAGACCCTGTGATCACTAACTCTGGAAGAGAATAACTCTGCTAACTTTGTCTCCACATAAGCTGGTCTATTGGGATGCTCCTCATGAGGAGAAAATAAACAGTGTCTTCAGGTGAGCATTTCTTTCTCTCTAGTGAACAACTGGGAATCATGCTGGAAAGCTTCAGCAGTTCAGATATGATGCTGCAGAGGTAGGCAAGAAGCAGACTGCAGAGGGCCCCTGTCCATATTAGGGTGCTTGGATTTTAGGTGACCCATGGAGCCTTAGGTGGGGGTCTAAGCAAGGAAATGCCATGGAAAGATTTGGGCTTGAGGTACTTCATGCTGGCAGCTGAGAGGAGGATGGACTTAAGGGTTGGAGGAGAGGAGGCAGCTGCCTAGGTGAGAGGAGGAGGACTCATGCAGTGGTTTCAGGAAAGCAATGGAGGGGCAGATTGAGGTCAAGATGAAAAAAAGGAAGGAGCCAGGATGAGTCTCCCCTTTAGCCTTGATGACTGAATGGAACAGAATACAGGAAAAGTTGAACTAGAGGAAAGACTAAGAGTTGTGGTTTACAGGGTTTGAGATAGAGCTATCTAAAGGGTATTTTAGTCTGGATTCCCCCAAAGCAAGGCCTGGGCAAAGATTTATGTGCTGTCTATTTGAGATGTGATCCCAGGGAATATATTCAGAGTGAGGGACCAGGGAGGACAGAAAGTCAATCGAGAAAGGTGAACACACAATACAATATACAAATGATGTGTTATGGAATTGTACACCTAAAACCCACATAATTTTATTAATCAATGTCACCTCAATAAATTCGATAAATAAGAAAAATAAGCAGTCTTTCCCAGTTAACTAAGCATTTCTCACAGATGCAAATTAGAGGGAAAGAAACTCCATAGTCCAAAGGTGTAACCAGAGCTTTCCGCTGGGGTTACTGTTCCACTGTCTTTTTATGCGTACATGGAAGTGCGTGCTGACTCTTAAGTAAAAATGGTAAATATCTACTTTAAAATCAAACATTTGGCCAATGAATTCTTTTTAAAAAAGAATATGTATCATGTCTGCCACCCCCATGGGACACTGGCACTGGATCCCCTTGGGGCCTCCTACATCTCAGGATTGTCTTCCCAAGAGACAAAAAGGAGAATCTGTTATGAGCTGATTCTTGTCCCTCATTGGTCCAGGGCTTCCCCAAAGAGTGTGAGGAACACCTCCTGACCCCCCTCCCCCAATCTAGGTTGCACATGCGTAAATGTCAGGTACTGCCACAGGCACTTTGGATAAACGAATATGTGTCCAAGGGCATCAGAGAAGCCCCAGGCATGAAGCAATGTGTAAGTCACTTGCTAATGTAAGTGACTAAACTGCATCAAAGCCAGCACAGAACTGCCTACCAGAGCTGCATCTAGACTCAGGTGAGGCCAAGAGGCTCTGAGATAATGCACAAGAGGCCGTCCAATCATGGGACATCGAGGTGGGGCTGACCAATTGCAGATGCAGAAATCATCTAAAGCTGTGGAGAGAGGCCAGGTCCGGAGATAAAGATTTGGAAATTGTCAGGGTACAGGTGGTGGTTGAAACCACGTGGAGTGGTGAGCAAAGAGTGCTCACCAAAGACTGCAAAGAGTGGTGAGCTGAGAACAGCACCCTGGGGGGCATATAAGGAGTGGGCAGAAGAAGAGGAGCCCATCAAAGAGCAGGAAAGGCCAGGGAGACACAAGAAATACCTGGGAACCATGGTTTCACAGGAGCCAAGGAGACTGGTTTGACTGTCTCCAATACATCACATGCCATAAGAAATCCCACCAGGTTTGGCAATAGGAGGTCTTGGGTGCCAGAGCAAGAGGAAGTTCAGTAGAATTTCGGTGTTGGAGGCCAGAAAACAGTGGGTTGAGGTATGACCAGGAGGTAAGAAACTGGGAAGAATAGCACAGCTGGCATAGTCACAAAGATTGCCCTCAAAGAGGAAAGGACAGTGAAGAGGTGAGAACAGTATTTAGGTCAGACAGCGAGGAGCTGAGGGAGACCAAACGACACAACCTTAATTTTCTTGATGAAACAAGATTACATGCTGAGGCTGTGGGAGTACATTAACTACAGCTGACCGTACTCCTTCTTCCACTGTGAGCTTTGCACCTGCAGATCTCAGAATGAGTATGATCCAGCATTTAGTCATTCTATTAGTCAGTATTTACTAAGCATGAACAATGTACAAGGACTCATTCAAGTAACACGGACAATACAAAGAGGACTGTGATTGAGTTCTTATTCATATGGACCTCGAAAGCTTAGAGCCTGGAAATTAGCTGCACTTCGGAGGAGGATTAGAAACTGGGCTAAGTCAGCAATGCTGATCTAGTGTCCAGGAGTCAATTCATTCATTTGACAAATTTACTGAGGGGTTGTTATGTGCCAGAGACTGATCCAAATGCCAAGAATACATCAGAGAACGACACAAACCCAGATCTTGTTCTCATTGACCTTGTATTAGCCAAGAGAGCCAAAGTTATCTGTAAAGCATCAGTGCTTCATTTATTTCTTGTATACACAGAGTCCGTCATGATTCTCCAGGGCAGTTGTCCTTGACGCAGTGACTCAGGGCCCAGAAGGCCACCATCTCAGTCTGAGGTTCCTTGGTTGCTCTGGCAAAGGAAAAGAAAGACTGGGGAACTTGCCATGGGATTGTCAGTACCGTACCTTGGAAATGACCCATCACACTTTCTCTAGATTAGTCACATGGACTCGCCTAATGACAAAGACGCAAAGAACTCTGGGGTGGGGAGCAGGTGGAATATTTGGTGAGCACGTCTGTCATGTGGGGGGAAACATCCTATAGAAATGATATATAAATAAGGTACGTATTATCTAAGAAGGTGGTAAGTGAAATGGGAGAAAGTAGCACTGGGTAGGGGGGACTGGCAACGTGCAGTGGAGGGGAGAGAGTGTAGGTAGCAATTTTAAACAGGTAGTCATGGTAGGCCTCACTGAGAAGGTGGCCTTTGAGCAAAGCCCTAAAGGGGATGAGGCTGCCATTGGGCTAGCTGGGAGAAGAGTGGTCTCGGCACAGGGAATAGTCCCTTGAGAGGCCCTGAGACAGGAAGATGTTGTGAAGAGAAGCGAGGAGGGGGAAGTGAGGTTGGAGAGAGGGGGTGGTGGGGAGAGAATCAGTGTGCAGACAGAGAACAGTCTATAGGCCGTTTATCAAAATGCTGACTCTGAGAGGAAAGGGACGCCACTGTAGAACTGGAGCAGAACAGTGTGGAGCTTTGATGTGACTGCTCCAGCTGCTCTGTGGAGAAGAGACTGTAGGGGCAGGGGGGCTCCAGGGAGATCAGACAGGACCACCACAGTCGTCCAAAGGGAAGATGATGGTGGCCTGGACCAGGATGGCAGTGTGGCGAGACGCAGTTTGAATTCTGGGAGTTTTTGGAAGTCTGTGCCATGAGGTGAAGTTTCTGGAGCTTCTATGCTTCAACAAGCCTAACTGGGCAGACAGATCATGCCACCCAGAGTCCCTGAGATGAAACCATCTCTGAGCCCATGGTGAGGTGGGGGTGCAGGGCAGTGCCAGGGCTGAGAACTAGGGCCTGCTGCTAAACCCGCTGATGGCTGTGCGACCAGAGCACGGGAACCTGCCACAGGAGTGATTGCAATTCGGCAGCCTCGCCACCTGTCCTCTGTTACACAAACACACCGTGAAGAGCAAGGGGAAGAGACTTAGGTCTGCAGAGTCAAGACACCCTAAGAGGCCAGGGTCAGAGTCAGAAAAGGAACCCTGTTGTCCTGCCTCCCATCTTGGAGCAGCTGCTTCCTTCTCCTGCTCCTCTGTCTTTTGACCCGTTCTTACCAAGCTCAAGAGAATTGGGCAGGGGTTTGGGATGGCAAAAGTGAGACGTTTTTATTTATTCTCTCATGCTCACCCCACTCCTTCGCACTTAGCACAGGCTCTGGGGGTGTCCACACCTAGCAGGACAGTTTAGATCTATTGCTACGAGGTAGGTGGAATATATCAGGCGCTACAGCAAAACAGCCACAGTCTGCCAGTAGTTAGAGGCGCAAAGTCCAGACTCTGGCATTAGAACTGTTTCCAGTTCCAGCTTTGTCACAATTAGTTGTGGTACCTTGAAAGGTTACTTTAACCAGTAACCTCACTGGTAAGTGTGTGTTTCCTTATCTGAAAAAAAAATGGAGATAATAAACCTACCTGATAGGGTTGCTGTAATAGACACGGTATGTGTAAAGTGTCTGGCTCAGAAGAAGCAGGTATGACAGATTCTGTAAGTTGGTTCACTCAAAATCTGTTCTCAAATGTCCTGTTCTTTGCCTTCCCCTCCCTACTAGAGAGGGTGGAAAGGAAATAATACTCAAACTTTCAATTCCCCTTCAGCTAGGGTGACCACAAAACCCTATTAGAGCCACTCAGATCTAGATAGAAATCCTTGACATTTCCAAATAAAAAGGCAGTGCTTCTGGGCAGCAAGTCATTCCCCTTCTCTCCTTGCTGTACCCCTTCCTTCCTGGAACTCAGCTGTGAGGACAGAGGCAGAGAAGCCGTTTTGCCGTCACGAGGCAGCCAGCACAAGGATCGCACGTGAAGGCTGGCGGGGTGGCAAGATAGGGAGCACTGGGTACTCAAGGACACGGTTGAGCTGCTATTTTAGGCCATGGCCACCTGCCCAGAAATGTGTCGTTGTGTGAGACAAATACCTCCTTACTGGTATTTGCCAGTATTTGTTGGGGTTTCTGCTCTGTGAAGCAAACACCGCAATGAGAGCTATCATTATTATCCTCCTCCTCTTCATCATCATCATCATCGTCATCATCATCATCATATCTGTTCTGCTGCAAACTTCTCAGCTTTAGATTTTATTATCTAAATGGGGAGCCAATTAGGATTTCTTAAATATGCCTCTAAGGTATATTTCCCAGGGAGTATCCCAAGAAATATTGGTCCTTCCAGATATTAATAGGTGTTCTGGGAAGAGAAGGAGCTCTATTGTTAAGTGAAGAAATGGCGGTACTTGGCAGAGATATTTATAACACTGGTTCAATTTGGTGTATTATTTGAAGCCTTTCCAAAGGATATGTGTAAAAGGATAATTTTAGAGAATCAATTTCAGATCCTCAGCTACCATAACTCTTTCCTTTCCTCATGCCCATCCCCCCACCTCACAAAAGACAGGCGCATCTCCTGCCCAACCAGAAACTGCCCTGGTGCATTGCACTAAAGTGGAGAAACCTCTGCGCTACAAAGGGACAACTCCGAATGATGGTGTTTAATGAGATTCTAAGGACTGAAATAAATCCTTTGCAAGCCATGCGGTCCCTGATTCACTGCTTTCAATGGAACTGAAGGATGTCTAATTGAATTGTCAGCTGACAAATCATTAAAAACATTTTTATGGTAACTATGTGCTGTTTGTCTTCCACCTCTGAAATAGCATAGACATGAGTGGCAATGCTATTAAATCCGTTCGCACCTCCTTACTTGTGTAAACGCAGTTTCTGATGCCTGTATCTGTAAAAAATAATAAATAGAATAGAATGGGTGGGGCACCTTGTCTCATTCTAGCAATAAATAACTCACCCATGGGTGCAAGAAACAATTTAAAAAAAGAGCTACTCAGCTTATTCATTAATGCACTCCCAATACAAATTTACTCTTTATATTTAATAATTATGCACCAAATTTGCCATATTTGTCTGTTGTTTTGATTAATTCTGTGCTAATGCTAACTAAATCCTGAAGAGAAAATGTAAAACACTTTGCAGCCTTCACCTTACTTATTAGTGTGTGTGTGTGTGCACGCATGTGTGTAGAGAAGTATGGGAGAGTGACCAGTGAAAGACTTTTAAGCACTAAAACATTACTTTAGAATAAAATTCTGTGGGCAAAGTGAAAAAGGGAAAAATGGTGAAAATGTTTATTAAAGAATAGCTTGTTCATGTACTCTTTAATGTGATAGTGACGGATATCAATTTATGGTAGCTGGTATCAAATTGCTATGGTATTTAGAATTTCTTGAGAAACATTTAAGAGAGTAATGTAAGAGCTTTATTTTTAAATGGCAATATTTATAATATGTCAGAAATCACATCCTTTGCAAATATTTAAACTTATCATGAAGCCTTAAAATGTTTACTTTAAAATGGATGAAAAGTATATAGATTGCAAAAGTTTTGAAGGAGGATGCAGGCAAAAATGCGAAGATCACTGCCTTAGAGGTTCTGCTTTCATGGATAGATAAAAATGCCAAGTAATTAAGGATGATGTTGTGGAAATAGTGCTTCTGCAGCCATTTGTTCTTCTTAAAAAGGCTAATTATCCTCACCGCCTTGTATGTGACACATGCACCCGTCGAACCTTTACACACAGATAACGCAGAGGTAAACTGTACCTCCTGTCTCTCTCCTACTTAATCACAAAAGACAGGTGTTTGGAATCCAAAGCTATTAATTTATTAATATTCCATTTAAACTATGAACAAGAAGATAATACAGTCTATGATCAAGTAGCTTAAAAGAGGAATATATTTGAAGAGCAAAATACAAAAAAAGTGTGTCGGGGGGGTAGGACTCATAACAAAAAGAGGAGGGAAATTAGACAGTGCCTCGGGATGATGCTGCAGTTAAATGTTCTGCCCAGGTGTGCTGCGTAGCATGTTCTGTCTGCTTTTATGGGATACACACGTTGGGGCTCAGGATTTCTAGAAAGAGATGGAAAAGGCAAAGAATAGAAATCAAGAATAATGAAGAGCTAATTTTATTGAAAGTTCTGGATACACTTTAAAAAGTACATTTATTAAAAGATTTGAGTTTCTTGCTAAATGTAACAGTAAGTCAAACGGTAACACAAGGGATGTTTTAAAGAAAGTCAGACTTCTCAGAAGCAGAGAATTACTTGGGGTATATTCAGGATGCATTAAAACATTTTTGAAGGGATTTTTTTTACTTTGGTGAATAATCTTTGGCAATCAAAATTCCAGATATCTTCTACTAGGTAAAAGGAAAAATGGAATAAAAGTAAAGAAAATAAAACTTCAGGTTAAAATGGCATTTCCACTGTGTGAGATGATCAAATGGTAGCTTGAATTAACTCTAATAACTAAAGCCAAGTTTGGTTAATAGGAATAATGAATGCTATTAACAACAACCCATTTATTAGTTCCTAATTAATACTAAAAACAATAAATTATTCAGTTTCACAACTACTTTTCAAGCTGCATTTAAGCCAGAAACCCCAACCTCTCCTCTGGTGGCAGTGTCAAAATGATCTAGAGACCCGAGACATGCAGAAAAGACCTGAGCGATTCACACTAGAGACTCTCAGTGTCAGAATGAGGAGCCAAGTGAATACAGCAGGAAAGTGTATTTCCCAGTCCACCCAGGAGAGAACAGAAGATCTGCCTCAAGAAAACAAAAGGGTTCTCTCCACTCCAGTTTTTGCCAACATTATACATTGTGTCAGCGACTATCCTAATAAGAAGACTCTTCCCCACTGAATCTGCTCCTCCGTCTGCATGGATCCCTGCTTGTCACGAGTCCACAACCTGCACATGGCAGCCCTGATCCACTACCACCCGTTTGCCCAAACTAGGAACCTGGGAATCATCCTTGGTTTCCTCTAGAATTTCCTTCATCCACTCCTCTCCCTCCCGAATGCTGTTGCCTTGTCCTGGAAGTAACAATGTCATCTCCTAGCAAAGAGTTTGATAAACACAGGTGAAATAAATGACCTGATTTGATATGATCTATAATTGCCCTCTTTACTCAGGGAGTGCTCTGCCAAGAATAAGGAAAGTGAATACAAAAACTCCTTGTTCTTTGGGCTCTTCAGGTGCCACCTCCTCCAGGAAGCCTTCCAGATCCTCTCCCACCTATCAGACTGGGCTTACCTTTGATTTTCCAAAGCACCTGTGCTTACCTTTACCAAAGAACTTATAATTCTGTCTTGCAACAATTAATTTATTTGTCTGAGACCTCCACTAGTTAGGGACTTTTATACCTAGATCCCCAGTGCCTAGCAGCATGTCAGTGGCAAAGTACAAAGACACTGAATGCTGCTGAATAAGTGAATCATACAAGGATAAGTACAGTAAGAAGTACAAATGAAGTAGAGTCCCATGGGGAGACAGGCGTAGGAACAGCTAATTCTGTTACTGGGGTGAGTGATAGCAGAACATGTTTTTTCTAACTGGTCTTAAAAGATGAGTTAGTTTCCCTAGAGAGAGGGTGAGGAAGGGTATTACAAACAGAAGGAACAGCACGAACAGAAGCATGTGGGCAAGAAAGCACACAAAGTTTTTAAGACAACGGGAGCCTCCCAAAGCTCTGAATGGGAGGAAATGGGGCAGAGGGGGCTAGAAAGGTTGTCTTAAACAAGTTGTAAAAGACCTGAAAGGGATACTAAGGGTTTGAAGATGATAAAATAGAAGTTTTTAAGCAGGGTAATAACATGATCACATCTTTAAAAGAAAAAAATATTTTGTTTCCTTTTTTGGTAACTAAAAACAATAGAGCTAACTTCCCCATTTTTATATTTCTTGATGCTTCATGAAAATAGAAAAACAAAGGCCAGCTGGAGCAATTCTTCTTTCTCTGCCGGGTCTGAACTAGGCGTATTTTTTTCTTTTCCTTGTTTTCTGGCCAGTCGTTTGGTGAAGTGAGTGCATCATACAGCTGGGAAAACACGAGCTTCTCGAGTTTGTTTGGCTCCGGAGCTATGTGGGTGAGCGCGAGTCTGGGCAGTGTGTCAGCTCCTTCCTGAAAGTCTGGGTCAAGGAAGTCCACAGCACAACCTTGTTTATTTGATTTTGCTTTCAGTGTCAAGAACACTGATTCTGATGACTGCAAAGGTGTATGTGGTCACTGTTGGCTCACAACCCTGTAATTCCTTTGCAAAGATGATCTGATTGGGACAACTGTGACCTTATTTTAATACCTCAGTTCCTTTTGAAACACTCAGATGAAAAGAGAGGCATTATTTTCCTCATGGCTGTTGATCCTGGCTAACCATTAACGGTCTGTTGGATCCCTGGGAGTAATTCTGTGGGACTGAGTGTGCTGGGCTGGCAGATTTGGAGGGGCGCACAACGGGTGAGCAGTCTGAAGCAACTCTTCTTGACCAGATGCTTGAAGCTTACAGTTAAGCAACAGATGTTTACGAGTCCCTGTTATGGCCACGCTGTGTACTGAGATACCAGTCCGTATGAGACATGATCTACCAGAGTCTTGTAACTAGACTGAAAACTCATCAGAGGTAAAAGCCACTCTTCCTTCTCTTCAAATCTCCTGAAGTACCTAATGTAGTGCCTAACTCAAGGCACAGCCTCAATAAACACTGACTGAATAAATAGGTATATGTCAATTTCACCCAACGAGTATTTACTGAGCACCTGCTATGGGCTGACATTGTGTTAGGTAGTAGAGGGAAAAAGATGAGAAAAATAGAGCCCTTATCTTCAAACTGTTCATGATCTGGTGGGGAAGATAGACATGGAAATGATTTTCCAGCCCGTAGAAATGTGAGCCTTAAGGAACCCTGGAATCCTTAAAGACCATCTTGCTACCCAGTCCCTCCTCTGACACACCTAGACCTCCCTACAAAAGGGTGGATGGCTGGCATGGAAGAGAGACTGTAGGATGCTGTCCCCGCACCATGTCCCTTCTGCCTGGTTGATCTCTTTGCCTTTCCAGTTGATAGCATTTTACTAGCCTTCCTGCAAGCAGTCATAGAGGCACAAGCCAGGCATGTACGAGGATCAGAGGAGGGAAAAGGTCCATGACATATGAGAAGAGTGCCTGATTACTTCTGGAAGCGGATTACGCAACCCCCCACAAAACCCAACACAGCAAGCCATGTTTTGTTTCTGGGAGTCTACTCAAAACACCTGCCCCCTCAGGCATGAACGGGGACTCCAGCTTCAAGGAATTGTGTAAGGGAGCACCTGACCATTATTCCATGTTAATAGTTGTGGATTCCAGACCCAGAAAGTCATTTTGAGATGGTAGCATTTTAATTTTTAAAGTTAATTTAAATATTTTTATTTCATCCTATTCTGGACCAACCATTATCCACAAGCTTAGTTTTGTAGCCATCTTGGTTCAAATAATCTTGTTACCTGCTGAATCGTTAGACTCTCTCATGAGCAGTCATAATCCAGAGAACTTTCCGAGAACCAGTTTAAGAATCTGTAGAGCTGATCCTCGAGGCAGGGAAAAGAAGAGTGCTTTTGCTTCCCTATCATTCCCTGCAAAGCTGATTCTTAGAGCCTAGAAATGTTATGGAACCTTCAACATTTCAAAGAACTGAAAGAACGAGATGGGGAAGGAATGAAAGGAAGGAAGGAAGGGAGAGAGGGAGGGAGGAAAAAAAGAGGAAAACAATTAACTAAGCAAACAATATACGATGCTTCCCAGACCCCTCCTCAGATTTTCAAAATACAGGTTTGTGAAATCCTAAAGCTGGAAGGGCCAATTTTCCAGCTATAACAGTATCAAACATTACCTGAGCCAGTTTTTCCATAGGAACCACAATTTTTCCACAGAAATATGTCAACAGTTAGTTCTCCACTCAATTTTATGAGCAAAAACAATGAAGCAAATGGTACTTGTCTGTGTTCTCTAGATGGTTAAATTTAGCTACTTACAATTCAGGTGTTGGACTGCTGAGAACATGCTAGTTCCTCTATTTACTCTTGTTTTTACTTCCTTTCACTCAAAGCAGGATTTTTATAATATTGATTGTTTTAAAATAAATCACTGGTACAAGACGAGACAAGTAAGACTCTAGTGACTTACTCCTCCTTACTCATCTGTCTTCACCTCTTGCTTTGCACACAAACTATAGCCTCCGTTCCCAAACACACACTACACCATGTTACCCCCAGGCTTTGCTCCTGTCCCCTCTTCATGGAATGACCTTCCCCCAACTTTCCTTGGAAGTAGGATCTTCTCCAGGATGACTCCCCTCATCTCCCTTCCTCCTCTGGATAATAAGGAGCTCTTCCTTGTGCCAGTATCTCATGCTTGGCACATCCCCATCATTACACTTACCACCTTGTGTTAGAAGAACTATGGCTGTACCGATACCTGTCTCGTCCTCTCCCCAAACCCAGTGACTCTTTTTCCATATTCTTAGGGCCTAGCATACTACCTGAAATACTGGGTACTTGCATCAGTTATCTATTGCTGTATAAAAAATTATCTCAAAATTCAGCAGCCTAGAACAACACTATTTATTATCTCACAGTGTCTGTTGGTCAGGGATTCAGATGCAGGTGTGGCTTTGCTAGGTGACTGTGGCTCAGAGTCTCTTACAAGGCAGCACTCAAGGGGTAAGCCAGGCTGCAGTCATCTCAACGGTCAACTATGGAAGGATCTGCTTCGAAGCTCACTCAGGAGGCTGTTGGCAGGCCGCAGAAAATCTACTTCCAAGCTCAGTCACATGGTTGTCGGCAGGCTTCAGGTTGTTGTGGGCTCTTGACTGAAGATAATATTTCAGTCAAGTAACTCGATGAAGAGCCTTGCCACGTAAGGTCTTCATAGAGTCACTCAAAACATGGCCCTGGATTACTCCAGAGGAAGGGCAGATGGGGGGCGTGGGGGATGGGAGAGAGGGAGTAGGGGTATAGGGGGAGAGAGAAAGACTTGCACGCAGAGAAAGGGAGTATGCAAGCAAGATGGGAGCTAGTCTTTTTGTAACCTAATCTCAGAAGTGACCCTCCGTCACTTTTGCTGCATTCTGTTTGTTAGAAGCAAATCACTAGGGCCAGACCGCACTCAAGGGGAGGAGGTTGCTGAAGAGCATGAATACCAGGAGGCGGGGATCACTGGGGCCAGAGGCTGCCCAGCACAGTGCTCAGTAAATATATTGAACAAGTGATGACTCTCTGTAGTCGGAATGAGTCTTTCCTTTCCTAAAGGGAACTCGTGATTAGGGAACGCAGTGCAATGATGAGACTTTTTAGCTGAGAGTATTTTCCGATCAGTGAATAGGAAATCAGTGAATTATAAGCACCTGCATAGAAACCATGCCTAATGTATGACTGGCACTCAATATATAATTGTTGGTTGGATGAATAAATAAAAGAAAGGTTGGCAGAGACTAGTATATATCCACCAATGTTTGTTCTCCAGTAAAGATACAATTCCTTATTGTAGCTGGGCACATCGGTGCTCCATTGAGAACTGTATTTTTCACTATCTCTTACAACTAGAGGTGGCCACGTCACCGATTCGTGGCTCGTGGCATGCAATAGAACACTGGCTGAGCACTTACCCTGCCTGAGATACAGCCACTCGGGGGGGACCCTAAGAAGGGAGATACACGATGAGTGTGACAGGACCGCCCTACAGACCATCTACCTCTGGACCAGCACGTGAAGCAGAACTAAACTTCTGCTTTACAAAAGCCACCGTGCTTTACTTGTTACATCAGCAGAGAGTTATGACCTTCTGATACAGGATTTAAAAAGCAGCCAGAAAAGTCTCCCACCAGCCCTTCCCTACTGCAGAGCTAGCCTCAGGCTTTAAACATGCCGTAGGAGCTCCTTAAATATTAGTCAGATTAAACCGTGCCTGTAGACCTGTTGGGCTGTGTTGAGAAATAAGAAAAGAGTATTTAAGTCACCACTTTTCCCCTTGGCCAGGCAAGTACTGGCTTCTTGGGTTAACTGTCATAAAATCCAGAGCTCTGAGCCTTCTCAGAGATGCAGCCCATGGCTGCAGGGAGGAGCCTTAACTTTCAAAGGACTGAGGCAGAAAGCTGCCACGGAGAGGTTTAGGTCAGAATGAATTCTTCTCCAGGAAAACCTGCCCAGATTGAGGTTTTCTCACAGGAAGTTGATTTGTTTTCCCAAAAAGAGGAGTTCCCAGCACAGTCCCTGCAAAGAGCCAGGCCAGCAGCTCCTCCGACACCCCACCGCTGCCAAGGGCAGGCGTCCCACTGGACAGCAGCAGCCACGGTTGTCACCTTACTCCTCACTCCTGTGCTCTCCGAGAGCCAGCCTGCCATCCAGTCCTGCAGGAGCGAGGCCTCTGCCTTCTTCTGGAACTGGGCGGGATCCATGGCCTACACCCGAATGTTTTTGCTCAGTGTATGTTCTTTTAGAGTAATAATATATGGCTAGAAGGCTCCAACCCATGCCATCCTTGAGGGCCAAAATAAAATGCTCACCCAGCCAAATCATCTGCTGCGGCTAGCTCAAGAAGATGACAAAACCTTGTTAAAATACAGGAAGGAGAAAGGAAGGAAGTGGGATAAGCTTTGCTTGCTTGGATTGAAAATCTGTTAATAGGATAGATATATATGCCAAGTCTAGAGTAATTTGAAGATATTTATTTTGCATGGGAAGATGAATTTGAAAAATGAGAAGAGAAAGAAAGGGTGAGGAACTCCAGGTTGGAGTCTACAGATTCCGTTGCCTTGGAATGTGGGGACGTTTTAAAATGCCTGCTACTCCTGGGCCTTCAAGAAGAATTCGAGGTACTAAAGACAACCACCAGGTCCATTACCAACAATGATTCTGTGTGAAAATGTTTTCATGCTGTTGGTGTTAGTGGAGGGAGACAATGAACCGGACTGAGGGAAGGCTTTATGGAAGGGGACTGGAGGATCTCACCGTTGAAGGGCCATTAAGATTTCCCAGGTGGTCCCACAGGTGTAGAGTGGCGGGCACATCAGACAAGGAGCAGCATGAGCCGCACTTGGGAGGTATGAGTGTTCAAGGTATATTTCTGGAATTCCCCGTGACTTAGGAAAGTAGACTCACAGGGCACTCGAGTCAGGTCTTTGGTAAGAAAGAGTAGAGATAACTTCAGTCGAAAATACAGATAAAATAGTGCAAAGGAGACGGGAGGAGACGAGGGTTAACAGAGCAGAGGGAAAGAAGCGTTCTGTTCTGTGGATTTCAGCTGTAGCAGCATAGGTTCGGCTAAATGGCTGCATAACTTGGTGTAAGTCACTCTTGAGTCAGCCGCTGCATTGGCGTCCTGGGCTTTTGTAACCAAGTACCACAAACTGGGTGGCTTAAACATCAGAAATGTATTGTCTCGCAGTTCCAGAGGCTAGAAGTCTGAGATCAAAGTGTTGGCAGGCTTGGCTCCTTCTCAGGCCTTTCTCCTCCTAGCTTCTGGAGGCTTGCTGGTAATCTTTGGTGTTCCTCGGCTGGCGGATGCGTCACTCCGTTCTCCGCCTTCGTCTTCACATGACATTCTCCCTGTGTCCAGGCCTGCGTCTGTGTCCAAATTTCTCCCTTTTATAAGGACGCAGCCATAACGGATTGGGCCCACCCTAAAGACCTCATTTTAACTTGCTTACCTCTGAAAAGACCATCTCTCCCAATAAAGTCACATTCACAGGTTCTGAGAGTTAGGGTTTTAATATCTTTTTAGAGCATACAATTCAACCCCTGGCAGACACCTAAGCTTGAATCCCAACATGGCCACTTTACTGGCTGTGTGGTCTTGGGAAAATTACTGGCTGTGTGGTCTTGCAAAAACTTCTTAATGTCTCTTAGCCCCAGGAACCCGTCTAAAACGGGATGGAGAGCACCCTTGGTACAATGATTAGCACAAATAAGCGCCTAATAAACATGGGTGGTTACAACTACCCACACTAGAGGCCCAAGGATGGAGGTCAAGCCCCGGCATCACTTCTGAGTCAGGAATGTAGACAGAGGGGCCACTGACAGGAGCCTATTTATTTTACTCATGCCTTTTCTCCACCCTCCGTCCCTGGTGCCTAGCCTAGTGTCGAGGATTTTAGGGACTTGGTAAATATTTTCGGGAATTTATGACTCTTTAATTCAATTTTGATTTGGAGCCACTACACCCCCAGGGTGAAAGAAACTAAAACTGTCAGTTTGGGGTTTCCCTCTCCCTTTTCCTGGAGTGGTGGCTAAATTTTGGTAAATCACGTCATGCCAGGACTTAAAGCAGAGGCGTGGAAGCTGGTTGTTATTTCGCTGGTCCACCGGGCTTCTGAGGAGACCCTCCAGCACGCTGGTTGGTCCTCAGGCAGCAGTGCCCACAGACCTCATTGCCCTCCGAATGCCACTAAGGTCTGGCGTGGCTCCCTGCCACCTCCAGGCCTCTCCTGGGCGGGCACAGGATCCTTTTGCCCCCTCAGTACCAGCACGGAAGTACCGCTGGGTCTGCCAGCAGGGGTGTCCAACCACAACCTGCCCGCCGCATGCGGCCCACGATGGCTGTGAATGAGGCCCAACCCAAAATCATAAATTTACTTAAAACATTATGAGATTTTTTTGTAACTATATGTCACAATGTATTTAATGTGTGGCCCAAGACAACTCTTCTTCTTCCAGTGTGGCCCAGAGACGCCAAAATGTGGGACACCCCTGGAAGGCTTCATCGCTGCAGCCTCTCTGTCACGGGGGCCCCCTGTGTCCCCCAGGCCTCTGCCTAGGAAGGAGGTAGAGGACCCCTGCCCCTGGGGTCACCAAAGCTTTTTGAGGACCCACAGCCCACCGCTCACTCCCACCCCTTGTTCTGGGACCATCCCATCCCTGCTCTCATTAGCTTCCCCGTCTGCCTCCCCACACCCAGCTGGACTGGAGGAGTCTTTTCTCTCTCTTTACTGTATTTTCACCCTGACATTTTGGGGATATCTCAATCCTCTCAATCCTCTTGAGGCTCAGGTTTTGGAAAGCAAAGCCAGGAAGGAAGAGGCCTGCCTCTGGCTCTTAGAGCCTCCCTCCCGGTACCTCCCCTCCCCCAGGCATGGACCCAGACCAGTCTATTGCCTCAAGGGGGAAATATCAGGAAAAGAAAAAAAAAGTTAATATTTTAAAAAGTATGATCTCAGCTTGCTTCAGTGAATAAAGGAATACTTGGTGCTTAGGGGAGCTTGGCAGAGATCCAGAGCCAGCTTTATGAGAAACCTCTCTCCCGAGGTTCCACTAACACTTAGGCTCCCAACAGGAAGGCGCAGGGCTCCCACCCCCGTCCCACTGGGCAGTCTGAGCTCACCACTGCAGCCACGGAGAGTGCCGCCTCTCCTCCTGCCCCTCGCGGGGTCACGGCTTTCTTCCCCGGTTCTCCCAAGCGAGCCTAGTGGTTCTAATGAGTTTTCAGCCCTGCTGCCTGATATTATTACAGTTAATATTTTACATGACTGACCTACTTCCCACCTGGAACCAGTTCTTACTCAACCTATGCAGCAAAGTGAAAGCTTTGCCACTTACTATCCAGGTGACCCTGGGTGACTTACCCAGCTCCTCCCAGCCTCGTTTTCCTCACAGGTAAAATGGGGATAAGAACACCCAACTGCCTGATTGCTGTGAGGATTAAGCAATGGGACCTAAATAAAGCCCCAGCCTGTGGCCTGACAGGAGGTGGCTGCAGCCGCGAGTAACTGTGGCTGTGGCTTGACCAGGTTCTCCTGGGCCTCACCTGTGCAGACGGGAAGAAGTGGTCACACTAGCAGTGTCCCCCTAGCAAAAGGGACTTGGCTGTGAACCTCACCCAACAGCAGGGCGGTCACTAAAACCCACTCGTGCCTTAACCACCCAGATCAAGATCCAGGGGGTCCCTCCCACCGCCTTGCCTGCACCCAGTGTTGTCAGTCCATTCAATAACTGGGCACTTAAGACACATCTACTGGGAGTCCAGCATTTTCATACACCTGAAAATAATGAAATAGGCTGAAACAACTGGCTTTGAAGCGCTATGGACCGCGGAGGGAAATCATTTGTTTGCTTGTGGTCATTCATTCATTTACACCACCTTCAGTGTTTCCAAATTGGATTTAAGGAGCTTGACCCAAGAGGTCATCTGTGAGATTGGCCCCAAAGGCTGTCACTGTGCGTAGCAGTGAGGACAGAAGACTCTCCAGCCCCAGAGGACAGTACACTCGTACGTAAGGACATGGCTGTGTAGGCGCACCAGACCCAAGATGCCACCGCCCCGGATAACGGCACACCTCACCCCTGCCTTCCTTCAGTCTTCTGTCAAATGTCATTTTCTAACAAGGCCTTCCGTAACCACCAGGCTGCCCTGGAGCTGGCTGGGAGCAGCTCTCCAAAGCTGATTGTTACATTTTCGGGGAACTTGTGAGCCAGATTGTATACACAGTTATTAAGGAAAGTTAAATTATATACACTTAAAAAAAACGATCATAGAAACCAAAATTTAAAATACCCCATCATCATTTCTTATTTTGCATTTACCATTACCTATATTCAGGATTATTTACATCTCTTGTATCTGTATAGTATCTGTATAGTAGGCATACATAAAATGTTGTGCTACCGTGCACTCCAATTTCATGTTTAATGATGTCACAGTCATTGCTTGCGATCTTCCATGGCAGGAATATTTACGCCATTGCAACTGGCCGTGGCTACAAATCAGGACATCTCCGCCTCCCTGCCAGAAGCCAGTTATTCACACTCCCGCCAGCCACCCTGTTTAAAATTGCTATCACTTTCTCACTTCCAGTCCCACTTACTCTATTCTTGCATAGAATTTATTGCTCTCTAACACATAGCACAATTTGTTTAGTACCACTGTTTTCTCTCTCACCGCAACAGAATGCAGGCTCTAGGAGGGCAAGGATTTTCTTCCTATTATGTCCTTCCTAGATTCCCACACCCGGAATAGTGCCTGGCGCCTATCTGGTACTGGCTAATCCTGTGTTGAATTAATGTTGGTGAGGGCTGGAGTCTCTGTGGGTAAGACTGATGGGGGCAGGGGCCCCTCCCACCCCCTTGCCTTCACCCAGTGCTGTCTTCCTGACACACGGGCTGACCTGACTTTCTCCCCTTCCCTCTGTCTCTACAGACTCTTTGCTGCCTGAGCCTGAGGGAGGTGACGTGTAAATGTGTTCCACCAGGGACCTAGTCTGGGGACTTCTCTTTACCCTGCCAGCTCTAGTCATGAGCCAAAACTTATTCAGCACATGTGTCTTAATGTTCTGGAAACGGTGCTTTGCTACCTCCAAGGCAGTGGTTCCCAAGTGGCCCCAGACCAGCAGCACCTCATTAGAAATGCAAGTTCTCAGGCCCCGCCCCAGACATACCGAATCAGAAGTTCTGAGAATGAAGCTTATTCTGTCGGGGTTGCTATAACAATACACCACAGACCGGACAGCACATAAACAACAGAGATTTAGTCCTCCAGGTCTGGAGGCTGGAAGCCCACGACCAGAGTGCCAGCAGGGCCGGGTGAGGGCCTTCTTCCAAGTCTCAGCCTCTCACTGCACCCTCACATGGTGGAGGGGGTGAGGCAGCTCTCTGGGGCCTCTTTTATCAGGTCACTAATCCCTTCATGAGGGCTCCAGCTTAATACCTCTCAAAGGCCCTCCTCCTAATAAGATCACCTTGGCAATTAGGTTTCAACATAAGAACTTGCTAGCGGAGGCCCAGCAATCTGTGTTTCTGAGATTCTAATGCAGGAGATTCTGATGCATGGTGAAGTTTGTGAACCATTGACCTGAGCCTTAGAGTCACTCTGCAGCAGTGGTTCTCAAATGGGGGTTCTCAAATTTTTAAATTTTTTTTTAATGCCTTCTGCATTCCCCACTGGAAGGCATTACACAGTGTCTGGAGACCCTTTCATTACAAAGCTGAGGGTGGTGGTACTACTGGCAGCCAGTGGGCAGAGGCCAGGATGCTGCTAGTTCTTCTACAAAGCACAAGGAAGAACCATCAAGCACCTTCCACGGTGGACACTAATGTTATCTCCGTTTTACAGGTGGGGACCCTGAAGCCCAGAAACACTAAGTAACTCGCCTAACGCCACACATCTAGGGAACATTAAGGCAGGGATTTGAATCCAGACCCACAGATTCCAAAGTCTGACCGGAGGTGATTGCTGTTTACGCAGGGCAAAGACTGGGAACCTTCTTTACAGCACAGTAAAACCTTGCATTATGGGTTGACCTGTGTCCCCCAAAATGTATATGGGAAGTCCCACCTCCAGTGTCTCAGAATTTGACTCTATTTGGAGATACGGTTCTTAAAGACATGATTACGCTAAAATGAGGGAGTCAGGGTGGACCCTAATCCGTTGTGATGCATGTCCTCCTAAGAAGAGGAAATTTGGACACAGAAAGAGATACCAGGGATGCACACGTACAGGAAAGACCACACAAGGACATGGTGAGAAGGTGGCCATTGCAAGCCAAGGAGAGAGGCCTCGGAAGACATCAAACGTACTGACACCTGGATCTTGGATTTCTAGTCTCCAAAACGTTGAGAAAATAAATTTCTGTTGTTAGGTCTCCCAGTCTGAGGTGCTTTGCTATGGCAGCCCTAGCAAACTAATACACCTGTTTCCTTTTTTGGGCCACTGCTTTGATGATGTGAAACTTAAGGCATGTTAATTGTGTTTTGTTTTCTCTGCTATAGAATGAAAGATCTGGTGTCTGGCACGCTGCATCTCTTGCCTCAGGGGCATCTGCTGGACCAAAGCTGCTAGGAGACCATTTGTCTTCCCAGCTCTTTTAAGAGCAGAAATTTATTGAGGTTGCTCAGTAAGTCCTAGAAGGTAAGAATCTGCCTGAAGTGGTAGAGGTAGATTCTCTGAGGTGAAAAGGTGATGGAGATCTCAGGGAGCCACCAAGGGGGACCCAAGCCTCATTTCCCCGTAGGCCTGTGGGGAGTGGCCGTCGAACAACTGACATGGCTGACCAGGCCTAAATGCTCATGCAACAGAGCGCTGAAACCACAAGACATAGATCGTAGACGCTGCAGCAACCGCCAGTACAGATATCCGAGACTGCGGGCAGGGACCAGGACGTTCTCTCTGCTTATGGGCCTCAGAACTGAAACTGCGTCTGGGGCACACGGGTGCATTTAGCACCAGTGCAAGCTGAGATCAAATCTCCTATCGGCCCAGACAGTGAAGGGCCCAAGGTAGACTGAGCTGAACTTAAAGTTAAAACAAAGTGATGCTTTTTCGCATCCAAACTTGTGCCTTAAGATTCAAACTGACTATGCTTTATTTTCAGACTTTGGCTAGGCAAAGCTGAAAACACTTCTGTCAGCAGCAGAGACAATGAGCCAAGGAGGAGGAGTGAGCTATCCAGTGTTTTTCTTCTGGCTCTGCCGCTGTCTCCTGGCTCTGTTTTGTCTCCTGACTAGACCTAATTATGCTTGTCATCTGCATCAGAAGGATGGGGCTAAGATTAACAAGTTAATGTGGGTAAAAGCTCTTGGAGCTCAGTAGATGAAAGGAGATCTAATTAGCAAGGCCAGCAATGACCGCAGGCAGGCAGGGCGGACTCTCCCCTTGTACTCACCAGACTGCTCGTTATAGCTCCTGGGAGGGGCTTCTGTGAATTCCACCCAGGCCTTCAGCGAGGAGACAGAGAATCTTCCACATTTTCCTCCAGCCCTAGAATTCTGTTACTCTTCACAGGCAAAGGAAAAAATGTGTGCACTTCTGTGAACTGATCGAGAAGGAAAAGGCACAACTCGCATCCCTTTTATTTCAACACATGCTGATCTACATGCATAGGGCTTACTGGCGCACAGGGAGACAAGCAGAGTGTAGCGGTCACCGGGTTCCACCGGGTACGAGAGGCACAGAGGTTAAAACCCTGACTCTGTCCTTTATTAGATGTAAGAACTCTGGCAAAACATCCATTACCCTCAAGGCCCTGGTTCTTTCTGTGCCCAAATACGAATAATACTTCCTGCCTCAGAGTTGTAAGGCTCAGATTTATTTGCACTGGGCCCAAATGAGAGCATGCTTTTATTAAAGTTAATAGGGCCTGGCACATCATAGCTGCTTAAAATATTGGTTGGATTGAACTTTCTTATCCAACCAGCACTTACTGGTGGGCTATGTATTATGCACCAGAGAAAATGGACACTGTACCCCGTGAGAACAAGAAGCTGTCGACAGCCTTCTAGCCTCACAAAGCGGGTGATACAGCAGGCGAAAAGCTCCAAGGACTCTCACATCTTCCCTCGACGCTTTGCTTCTACTCTTAAAATGTATTGCTTGAGAGCTTTTTTAAAAATTAAAAAATTCTAAAACCCCCTCAAAAGACAGTTTGCCTGAAAGAAAAACACAATTGATTCTACTGTAAGAATGGAAAGAGATGGTTAATTTAGAATGCCTCACATTAGCCAAGAATTCTGAGGTGTAAATGCTGGAATACGTCTGAACCTTTCTCCTTCCGCTCCGTGGCGCATCATCCCCGGTTGCTGTTGGACCTGTTATGTAAATAGAAGCCCGGTGGCATGGAACTGGGGGAAGAGCTTGCCCTGTTCCCAAAACAGAGATTGAGAAAGACGGGTTTCCGCCAGCCTCCTCCTTCTCAGCAGTCACATATCACCATTGCCTCTGAGCACAGGTTAGTGTTAAATATTTAGTTCATGGCTGTCTCCCCATCCTGCCCCACGGTGACCTGCGGGGGGCCAGGGGCCCTGACGTTGGGGTCTGGCTGAATCTCCACAGCCTGCTGTTGCCTTCCATGCCTGGGCTCATGACAGGCAGGGCTCCCTGAAAGTCTCCCGCAGTGACTCTATGAAGTGGCACTCGAGCGCTCTTTGACCATTTGGAATATGAGTCCTGGCAGGGTTCCTGACTTGCTGGCAGTTCTGTAGCTAGTGAGGGGCAGGGCCACTCAGAGCTCACGGTCAGGCCCCAGAGTCCTCTTGTCAGGCTCGCTCTCTCCACCACGCTGCCTGCACAGGTATCTGTAGAGCAGGACAGGTGGAAGGGGAGCTGGCTGAAGAGACGGATGCTTGGGGGCGGCAGGGGCCATGTTCCAGGCCTGTGGGCTTCAGCTGCTGAGTCCCAGACCTGCCCCAAGAACAAAATACGTGCAGGCTGGTCACTTTACGATCAGAGGGACAACCTCGGGCAGGTCACCTCATATCCTGAAGCCTCAGTTACATTGTATACAAAATGGTGATTTAAAGAAACAAACCAGAAAATCAAAACTACAATAAAGCAGTACCTCACACCCTTTGGAATACCTACTATTGAGAGAGAGAGAGAGAGAGAGAGAGAGAGAGAGAGAGAGATTAACAAGTATCAGCAAGAACATGGAGAAGCTGGAACCCTTGTGCACCATCACCAGGAATGTAAAATGGGGCAGCAGCTACGGAAAACAGTTTGGCTGTTACTAACAAAACTCAAAATAGAATTACTATATGATTCAGCAATTCTTCTTCTGGATCTCAGAAAGATATTTGCACACCTACGTTCATAGCACATTATTCACAAGAGCCAAAAGGTGAAAGCAACCCAAGTACCCACTGATGGAAAAATGGATAAACAGAATGTGGCAGATACACATATTGGTATGTTATTCAGCCATGAAAAGGGAGGAAATTCTGACTCATGCTATAACATGGATGTAACTTGGAGACTTTATGCTAACTGAAATAAGGCAGCCACACACACAGAAAACCACTGTATGGTCCCACTTCCATGCAGTACCTACAGTAGTCACACTCAGAGAGACAGAAGAGAGAAGGATGGGTGCGAGGGGTACAAGGGGGGGGGAGCTGTAGTTCAATGGGAGGATAGTGTCCGTGTTGTAAGAGGGAAAGAGGCCTGGAGATTCGCAGCCACATGAATGTACTTCACACTACTGAACTGTACACTTAAAAATGGTCACGGAGGTAAATTTTATTGTATTTTACCACAATTTAAAAAAATAAACCCAAAAGAAGCAAACTAATTTACTTGGAAGAAGTGCTGTGAAGGGCCAAATGAGATAAAGTCTGGCATGTTCACTGTACTGCGTTAAGTGATTAACCTCGGGATCTCCCTCAGACTCTGCACTTCAACAGAGGGTTTCTTACCTTCACCCTAGAGAAGCGATGAGCCCGACAAGACTTTTATCCAGCACGGCGGGCCACACAGAGAGGGTGTTTGTTGGTGGTAGTTTTGTTTTTTAATTTTTTTTTAAATCAGGGAGAACGTTGGGTGCAGTTTCCGACTTCAAAGCAGACACCTCGCACCGCCCGCAGCCCACAGGCTCAGTGAGGGCTTGGAACTAGCCTCCAGGCAGGGTAGGGTGAGAGCAGGGCTTCGTGGGGTGAGGTCCCGTTTTCATGTCTCTGCCAGACACGGGTGCCAGGTTGCTACCAGCTGCTGGCATCTTTCAGTGCTGCCAGTAAAAGGTTCGGGAACGCTCACCAAGCCAGAAATGCCAGGCCTCCATTGTGGTCAGCGCCCAGCACAGCCGTCTGCACTAAACCTTGCACTGCCTCCGGAGCAGAAGCCAGGTGTTCCATGCAGGGAGCTCTGGGGTTGTGCATATATTATCTCATTTAATCTGCACAACAGCCTAATGGGGGTGTGTGATTATGTCCACTTTTTAGGTGTGAAAACTGAAGTTCAGAGAGGTAAAGTGACTTGCCCAAACTGGTAAGTGAAGAAACTAACTTGAACTTAGGTCAGTCCAAAGCTGCTATCCACTTCATTGTGTTACACTGGAACTGAATGGGTCAATGACTGAATGAATAACTAAAGGAATGAATAATTGAATGAACGAATGAATGAAAACTGTGGGATTTGTCATTTCCAATGCCTTTCACCTGAGGATTTCAAAGGTCTTCCCAAGAGTTCAACAGTAATTTGTTGAATATCCACTCTGCAGGCACCACAGGGCACCGGATTTATAAAGCCAGGCCACGGCAGTTCTTGTCTCTAGGAAGTTTGCAGACATTTGGGGAGACAGATGTGGGGTAACTAGTAACAGCTAACATTTACTAACATCACTGGGCTTGCTTTCACAAGGGTCATTTTATTTAATCCATAAAAATACAGCCTGTAAAAGACGTGCTAGTATTATAACTCCACTTTTCAGATGAGGTGAATGAGGCTTAGAGGGTTGGAAAACTTACCCATGGTTCTGTAACTAAGTGCGACTCGGTATTGTCCTGGGACCTAATTGCTTGTCATATGCTCTGCTAAAAATTGAGTACAGAAACAGTGTGAATGTTTTGTAGCAATTTGATAGTGCAATTCTATGTTAGGTAAATACAATTATTTTGAAAAGTTAGTCTTTATTTCATACGTTCCTTTCTTTTTAGTTCATCTTGTGTTTTTAAGGTAATTCGCTTTGTTTTACAGAAGCATTGATCTGAAACAGACTAGGGTAAAAAACGACTCAGTAGCAGACCTGAGATTTGACCTGGACACTCCAGCTCCAGAGCCTATGTCTGTCCTCAGGGCAGAAAGATGGCTGCTGCCCCTCCAGGCTCTGTATCTGCATTCCAAGGACGGAGAAGGAAGGGAAAAGGGCAAAGGCACATACCAGCCTAGTCACCGGCCTCCGAACAGTTTGTCTGAACTTCCAAACTGATTCCCCAGCTCACTGCCTTTGTCCTTGGTATTTTCTCTCCTCTGGATATGCACCTGGCTTGCTCCTTCACTTCTTTCAGGTCTGCGTTTGGATGTCATCTCCCCAGTGAAGAGCTGTCCCTGGCTGCCCTGCCTGAAACAGGCCCATTGTCCCTTTACTCTGTGCTTCTACCCTTTACTCTGTACTACTGTCCCACACAGTAGCCACCACCCCTTGTGCCTACGGAGCACGTGAAATGTGGCTAGTCCCACAGGAGATGTGCGTGCACTATAAAACGCACACACTAGGTTCACAGACTTGGCTTGGAAAAAAAGAACGTAAAAAATCTCAATAATTTTTACATTTGCTCTTACATGCTCAACTGATCATGTTTGGATATACTATATTAGTTAGGTTAAATAAAATATCATTAAAATTAATTTTACCTGTTTCACTTTATTTTTTTAAATGTGGCTACTAGGAAACTTGATGTGGCTTTCATTATGTTTCTATTGGACTGAGCTGTTCTAGCCCCTGATACTGCTTTACCTTCCTCCTGGGAGCTATCACCACCAGACATTAGATGATACATTTCTGTTTCATTTGTTCATCATTAGCTTCTCCCAACTGAGTGTGAACTCCACGATGCCAGGGACTTCATTCCCTGTCCACCACTCTCACTCCAGTGCCTGGAAAGGTGCCTGGAATTAAATGGGCATTCTGGAGCTGTTATATGAATGAGGAGTAAATGAATGAACAAAACTAATTAGACTAGAGAGTCGCCCAGCCCCCTTCACCTTTGTGGTTGTATCATTTTGCATGTCTGACAAGTTGCTTAAAATTAAGTTTTTGTAAAAAGTGGAATGCATGTGCGTAGATTACCGTTACCCTTAAGGTCGTGTTTAGAAATCCACACTCTAAAAGAGACTGCTTAATTGAGCTTTTCAAATACGGACATCTATACTAGGGAGTTGTTAATTAGCATTAGGAATGTCAAAGATAATTTTTCACTGCTACAGAAAGAGCCATGCTCCAGGTAACTTAGCTAGAAAGACCATACAGCTCAACTTGCTTACAGAACAAAGTGGAAAAACCTGCAAATTCGGCAGCACGTACCTTGGAGCAGGCCTCCAGGACCTGTGCCTTTCTCCTCCAGCCGGACTTTTCATGCCGGGCCTGTCCGTGTGAGGGCTTGGTCTGCCTTGGAGTGAATCTTCTGTGCAGGATGCTTTTGAGACTCCTCCTTCCCACTGCCCACACTCAGAACTGATTATGGGTTTTGTACCTACATTGCTAATATATACAAACCTGGCAGAATGTGGTCTAAAATCTGCTTCCATACATAATCACACATCTGCAAGTAGCTAGGGGAGGGGATTGGTGCACACTCCAAATCCCCTCCCACCTACCTCTAACGGCTGGAGGCTGCTATTTATGAAAAGAAACTGATAGTTAAATCGACAACCTAACTTAGGCCTGTTGGTGGGAGACTTTTATCTTTTCACCCTCGATGCTGCCTCTGTTTCTGCCTCATCTTCAAGCTCTTCCTCCAAGTGACAGAAACCTGACCTTGGCTCAGAGGGGGCCTGACTGCACTTTGGTTCCTGTGCTCCTGGTCTCTTCCCTGCCTGTTGCATCAGGCTGCTGCCAGGTGGCAGGCAGTGCCTCCACAGCATCAGAGGTCAAGGTGAGTCGCTCAACCTGAGGCCAAATTTTAGAGGCAACCAGCATTCCTACTGCCAGGCCTCTGAAATTAGTCCTGAGCCTTCATCCCTCCTTTGGCAAACAGAGAACTTCAGGTTTCAGAAACTCAGGGCAGGCCCCTCTCTGGGTTCCCAGCCCACGGGCTACCATGTTCGACTATCTCAGGGTTTTACGGGCAGAACGCAAATCCACACCCACACCAAGTGGTGTCCTGGGGCTGAAGAAATAATGTTTTCCACATGCATATACCATATTTTATAAGCTTATAGATGCGTAAAATTCATTTGGATTGTGTTACTGACTTCATAGAAACCTTATGTCAACATTTGAATTAATAGGCCATCCCTCAGTCCCCCACACTGAAAGGTTGGGTGCTGCTGAGCTTATGTAAACTTTTGAGCATGAAGGGAACTCAGAAAGTACCAACGTAAGTGATTTTCAAACTGAGGGGAGGGGCAGCACCTTTTTTTTTTTTTTCAAAACTAAAATCCAATTAAAAGAAAAAGAACGGTAGAAGTGCCAGAAGTCTCCCTACATGAGCACCAACACAGGGGGCTGGCTAACTTACCCCAGACCTACGCTGGCCGATCCGAGCCACGATGCCTTGGTGCAGGGGCCCCGCAAATGCTGGCTGAGCACGTACCCTTCAACCAGGGGCCCACTACCTCTCCCTCTGGAGGAGTCATCTTCTCACTCCATCATTTGACATGCAGCTATGTGCGCCCACCGTGTGCCAGGCAGAATGGTAGGCCCCAAGAAGAGAGTGGCACATCGCCGGTCAAGTTCATTAGACAAGGTCACAGTGGCAGCGTGGTGCAGTCAGCAGCTACAAGAGTCCAGTAGAGGAGAATGTGACCTTTTGGCGTGGCCAGTGAAAGCTTTCTGCAGACAGTGATGTCTCAGGTGGCACTTGAAGGAGGGTGGGTGGCGAAAAGAGTGGGGATGGGGGCTGCAAGGACCGTGTGAGAATCCCAGGCCCCGGGAATGGAAGGCATAAGGAATAACCGTTACGACCATCCCATGTAACAGAGATCTAAGAACTTTTATGTGGCTACAGCTCTTTCAGGTCGGTAGTACTATTTGCCCCATCTTGCAGGTGAGAAAACTAAGACACAGAGCAGTTAAGTAACTTGCCCAAGGTCCCAGAGCTAGAAACTGACGGAACTAGGATTTGAGCCTAGATTGTCTAGAACTAGAGTCTTTGTACTGCCTGAGAGATCAGAAAAGCAGGAAAAAATACAATCAGGTTCAGTTCAGCACCGTGGCAGGCTTAGAGGGAAGGCAGGGGAGGCAGGAGGTGCCAGACCACGCCCACTTTGCTCCTAGTGCTGAGGAGTCTGGACTTGATCTTAAGGGCAAAGAGAGCTATTCATGGTTTTAATCAGAGAAGTGAAATAAACACATATCATAAATGTCCTGCTGTAAAACCAGATTCTTATGAGGTCATTAACACTAGTCCCATAATTTCCCATGTGCCTGCTCATCTGAGTCACCTCCACAAGGCCAAGGCCCGTTCTCAGCCACCCACCAGCACCCCAACCCTCAGCCCCACGGGGCTCTGCACATCTAATTGTCTCACCCAGCAATTTGCCACCTTTTCACCTCCTGGCACGCATACATTAATTGCTAAAATTCTGTGGCACACCAAAAAAAAAAGTATATTTTTTTGCTGATCTGACAAAAAACAATAGGTATAATTTTGATTCATTCATACTGGATGGCTATTCTCGTATTGGCTGTTGTCATTTCTTTATTTGACAGTCTAAGGAAAAAGAGGTCAGTGCCCATGACTAGTTAGGTATTGCATGTTTTAAAATTTCTTGTGGCGCACCACTTGAAAATCACTGATCTGACCAGTTGCCACCGCACCTGTCTTTTCAGCAGCCTCCCCCTGCCCCCGTATCCTTAAACACTTTTTAGAATGTTTCTCACCTCTTACCCTGACTAGAGCCTGGATTTGCCTTAAAACATTCGCGTCGCTTGCTGCTACTTGAAACCAGCGTGCCATTTTTCTCCCCTCACACCCCGCCCACGCCACGCAACCCGGAGACGATGCTTGTGCACCTTGTTCCCCACGGCCACTTCCGAACCACCGTACTCCCTTCTCCTTCAACCCCGCTGCCTCTGAGGTTTATTTCATCGGACTGCCCCACCCCTTCCCAATTGCTGCCCACCGCGTCTCACCCCTTCCACCAATGACTTTGGCATCCTCTCATTTCCTTCGATGGCCACCACTCTTTCTTTTAATTTTAATTAAATATTTTATTTATGCCACTCTTCTTGGTGACTTCAGAATTCAGATGGCTTGTCCACCCAATGTTCTCACATTGATGACTCTTTCCTCCATTCTATTCAGCAGCTATCTTCTCCCTTAGTCATACCCTTTCAAGCTGTTAGCCACACTAAAAGCACCCCCCCACCAAAATAAAATCTCAGCTGCAAACATCCCAGCCTCTACGCTTGCAGTGTGCTTTCTCTGGTCCTCCAGGCCAACAAGTTCTCGGCCCCATAGAGACCTTCCACAATGGTTAAGCCAGCACTTCTCATCAGCCACCTCCCTCCCATCCCACTCAGATTCACCGTTCATTCTTACAGCCATTCCCATTCCCCTGCAAACGCCCTCCAATGCCCTCGCCTGCCACGGTTTGCAACACGCATGTCTGCACCCAGGCACCAGTACTTTCATGCATAATCCACTGATTACACTGAGGGGATTCCTTTTGCATCGGTGGGCATGGATCGCAAGTGGGCATGCTCCACTGATTGGCAAACACGTCTCCAGTATCTGCACTTCCCATTCGCCCCCAAATTACGGTTCACATCTCCTCTCTCCTCAAACTTCCTACATTACTCCTTCCCTCACTCTTAGCTGATGGAGAAACAATCACATGGAAACTGCCCCATCTTCTCTCTGACAAACCTTCCGCCTTAACCCAGCCTGTGCCCCTGTTCTGAGCCTTCCTGTTCAAGTACCTTCCTGTTTCTCCGGAGGGTACAACCTTGTTCCCAACTCAGGTTACCCGCCTCCCACCCAACTACTGCCCTCTTGCCTTGTCTTGGACAGAACTTCCCCTAAGTATCTCTTTTCTTTCCTGCATCAAATTCTTCCTTTCTACTGGATTACTCTGTTTGCGTTCTTTCTTTCCTCCTCTGCAAAATGTCAAGAAACAAGGTTCTCACAAACAAAAACAATACTAAACAAACTTTCCTTAGCCCCATGTTCCCCTCTATGCACCTGAAGCTCTGCTCTGTTTTACTGCAAAATCTCTTAGAAGTGGTTATCTACAGCCACCATCTGCCCTTCCCTACCTCCTGTTCCCTTCTCCACTTGTCCCTTCTAAGCTCTGTCTCCCCTCTCTCTGAGATGACTCAGAGAGGAGGAGGCTCTTGACAAAGTGACCGTGACCTGCAGACGACCCAACTCGATGGTTGCTTTGCTGCTCTTACTAGAACTCCGTAGGAGTATTGCACATAGTCTACCAGGCCCTCCTTCCTGAAAGATGTTTCTTTCTTTTTGTTTCTGTGACACCAAACTCTTCTAGCTGTGCCTCCACCTCACTGGCAGCTCCTTCTTCATTTCTCTTGCTGATCCTCTCCTCTTTGACTTTAAATTAGTGGAGCTTTTTCCTGTATTCACGCTCCCCTGTGGTGATCTAATTCAATCCCACAACTTAAATACCAACTTAAACCTATTTCCTGAATCCACGCCTCCAGCACTAACCTATCTGCAGACTGCGAGACGCACACGTATGTCTGACCACCTCCCTGACACCTCCATGTGGATAACGAGTAGACCTTTCAAATGCAACACAGTCAAAGCACAGCTCCTCACTCCCCAGCCACCCTGAACTTCACCATGCTTCCCAGTCGTGGTAAATGACACCACTACCTGTTCCATTGCTCAAACCCAAACCCTAGAAGTTACCTTAATTTCCTTCCCTCCTCTGTCCCCATCAGCAAGTGCTCTTTACTTCCCCTCAACATATTTCTAGTACCCGTCCACTTCTTGTTCTCTCTCCACTATTACCACCCCCAACCAAGTCCACAGCATCTTTTGCCTTGATTACTGTGAAAAGGCTCCTAATTATGCTCTCTGACTCCTCTCTTGCCTTCTCTTCAAAAATCCATTCTCCACACTCCTGCCAGGATTATCTTTTTGAAAAGTAAAACACAATATGGTTCTTCCTCTTGAAGCCTCCAATGTCTTTCCAGCTGACTCAGGATAAAACGCACACTGTGGTCTCAGCTACGGGATCCTCTATGGCCTTCCTCCTCTCCCCGTGCTCACTCTGTACCGCTTGGTGACCTTTAGGCTCTGGACTCGGAGTCCTGGCTCCGCGGCATCCTCAGAGAGAGGCCTGTCCTTGTCATCCAGCCGAAAGAATCACCGCACTCCATCACCACCACACGCACGCCATTTGCTATCACACTGTCTTGCTATATTTTCTTTATAGTTGGTGAGGAAAAAAAATACCACTTGACATTTTTATATTTATATTTGTTTACTTAGTGTCTGTCTACATCCTTCCTCCTACATCCACCACATACACACTCTAGATTATAATCTATACATTTTCTTGTTCACTAGTCTAAAAGAGTACCTAGCACTTGAAAATGTGAATGACCTATAAACTATGTTCTACTTTCCAAAATCCAGAATCTGTCCCTGTAGCTAGAGGTACTGTGAGAGGAAGCATGAGCAATCAAGAGAGAGATTTTCAGATAAAATGTTAAAAGGCCTTTCAAATAATTAAAGCTGAGAATGTATTGGGATTTTCTGGAAAGGCATAAAGGTTCAAGGAACCATTACATAGTACCTATTACAAAAGCTTGTCTCATCCTTCCAACAACCATGCAAGGTACATACCATTATATAACTCCTTTACTTAAGGAGAAACAGGTTCAGAAAGGTTAAGTAACTGGCCCAGGGTCACACAGTGGAAAGCAAGATTTGAATCAGGAATGTTTAAGTCCACAGCCTGTGCTTTTAACTACCACGCTGACCTGACCCCGGTACGTTACCTCCTCCAGCATCAGGATCCTCGACTGTAAAGTGACAATGACATGCTTCAGAGTTTGTGGTGAGGACTGCAGGAGAGAGCACATTCAGCATTGTTTAGCCAGCGCCTGACTCTGGGAATGTACTCATTACTATTCATTGTGATCAGTGTTGTCCAATATTACACAATTAGTGAATGGGGGAGTTAAGACATGCAACCAGGCCTGGCTCACTCCAGAGCCTATGATTTTCCCATGGAGTTGGGTAGGAACTAGTCAGATCTGCTGTAAAGAAAAAGATTCTCAAGGACAGATGATCCTCAGAGGCCCTTCCAATTCTGGGTCTACAGTTTCTGCCTTGATCCTTAGGGGCCAATAGTAATTGGAGGTAGGCTGGAGAGAGAAGACAGTCCTTCATCTCCCTCCACTTCTGAGAGGCCATGGCATTGTGGGAGCACAGGTGAGGTCACTTTGTATGGTGCTCATTAGTCAGACCCAGCTGGGTGTGGACATTGCTCCTATCCCATTCTGAGTGAGCAGGCAAGCTCCTTTATCTCCGGAGGCCTCAGTTCTTTTATCTATAAAATGGGGATAATAATAGGACTTACCTTGATGGATGGTAAGGATTAAAAGGGTTAATACACAGAGAGTACCCGTCTCTGTGCCCACAGAGCCTGGCAAATGTTAAGAGCAGCCTCCTTAAGTGGTGGTTTGGTTATTATTCTTGCCCAGAGCCCCGGGGGAAGCAGTGCATTGTTTAAGGACTCAGGGCAGCCATGTTTGTGCAGAATTTGCTGCCTATTGTTGGATCTGTTGGGTTTGTAATTAGCTGATTAGAATTTGCTTCCACGTGTGAGAGCCAGGACGTGAGACTGGCTGGATCCCTGTGCAGAACGTAGGACAAGGCAAACAAGTTATGCTGTTCCTGTTTGGGAGCTGCAGAGAAAGGCCAAGGGCTATTTTTAGCTGTGGTAGGTTTGCGTTCTGGGGAGGGCACTGGGGCTGTGTTTGTTACATTACGTTTTAACATAATACAGTCACCCAGCTGAAGGGATCTGTTTCAGGTTGTTTTTATTAATCAGAGATTTTTTTTTTCCAAGTTGAGATGCTCAGACTTAATGGGGAGCAAACAAACAGTGCCCAATACATAGATTTAACCTAACAAAAATAAATCCTTTGTTCTATCAAATTTCCACAAGGTATCTCGAAAACAGGAAAAAAAATGTCATAAATTTAGCATTGCCTTCGCTTAACTCTTTCTTTTAGGCAAAAATATTTTGAGATCACACCATTGTATATCTCATGCAGATAAACTTTAGGGGAATGTTCTGTGATTCAGGAATGAATCACAGCCTCCCCTTGGAAATATTTGCAGCTCTTTCAGGTGCAGACAAGATGTCTGTTTTTCTCCTGAGGTGACAACAAGCATGAAGGGGCTGGGGGGGGCGGGGGGTGAGGCGGCATAATAACAGCAAATGCAGACAACTTGGGTTTGAGAAGTTCAAAACAAAATGCGTGCTGCTGAGATGTGAGAAATTATATCCTCCAGAATCAGACCAGCACATTCACTCAGGAAACACTGGCTGAGCACCTAGGGTGGGCCCACCACTGGAGACGCAAAAGGGAACAAGATCAATTTGGCGCTTGTCCTAAGGCTGCTCGAAGCTCAGCAGGGAAAATAGATAAGGAAGCAGTGTGATGGGTGCTCTGACAGGGGAAATGTCCTATCTGACAGCTCCCAAGTTGCTTACTATTGCTGAACTTCGATTGCTTCATCTCCGACTCGAAACTAAGCATCCCTGTTAGAGATGGCAGGTTAAACACGGGCACATATGGTCAAAGCAAACAAACAAAGAATCCTCATGTCCTCTTTGCCACCCTCCAAAATGAAGAATAGCCTGCAAAGAGGAAACACGTGGCCTAGAAATAAGGAGTTCCAGCCTAAGAGAGAGGCTCCAAAAAGGCCCTGGATGATGGCAAGGGATCCCAAGATGACAGGACCCTGGGACGACAGCTGGAGACCAGGCCTAGAGACCACCTGTCGGGATCAGCGCCAGCCAGAAGGCCCCAAAGAAATTGCTTTGAGAAGATGAAACTGATAAAATACCAAATGTATTTGAAAATATTCAGAAAAAATTATGCAACTGCAGACAGGTTTGAAGTTGAGTAAGTACACAGAAAACTAAGCAAGTTTAAAACACAAGAAAAATAAGTCCATGGGAAATTAAAAATTACGCAGGAAAAGAAGCCAGTGTACTAGATGACATGGCAGTGAAAATACTGGTCTGGCTAAAATTAGGTGATACCCATTTCGGGCAGAGATAGGGGAACAGGGAAAATGTGTCTGTGTGTGTGTGTGCGCGCGCGCGCACGCTGGAGATGGGGTGGCAAGTTGATGGCAAAGCTAAATCTTCAATTCTGATGGTGGAAAACCAGTAGATAATGCCCAAAACCGAGGAATCACAAAGTAGCAACATGAGCATGTTACTGAGAGCTATGCAACTGCATAATCAAAGAAAGTCAGCTCCGGGGTTAGAAGGGGTTGCCTGGACCACGGAAAACTGCGCTGTGTGGGGTTGGGGAAAGAGTGGGGACAGGGGGGCCATTACCATCCTTCGCATCAAACAGCACTTTTTGACTCCATGTGCATATATCACTTTGATAATCATAAAACTAAACTTAAAATAACAGTTACAAAGAACGAAAAGTGCTGAAATTCCTTTCTGTGTTTGTTACCAAACATAAAAGTCATGTGCACATCACATGAAGACTTTTCTGAGAAAGAACGGCCATCACATGGTGAGTCAGGTCAACTGGCCCTTCACACTATTTCTCATATTATTTGCAGAGCTGGCTTTTTGATAAAACATCATTTGCTTAAAAGTGGGAGGGAGGATCATAACTATCTACTCCCGCGAGATGATTGGGAGGGTTGAATGAGAAAAGGCATTTACTCAGCAAAATGCTGTAAATATTGGCAAGTTGTCTTCTCCGTTCTCCACCTCTCTGTTGTAATTATATACTTATCTCCTGCGGGGAACATGCTGAGAAAGATGGGGGGCCTGGGGGGCTTCCTCTCTTCACTTCCCCTTCGGCCACTGTCTTAGTCATCTCTGGCTGCTGTAAGAGAATACGGTCAACAGGACAGTGACAACAAGTCTTTATTTCTCATGACTCTGGAGACTAGAAGTAAGAGCTGAGGATGCCAGCATGGTTTGTAGTCTCTCTTCCTGGTTTGTAGCCAGCAAGCCATCTTCTCACTGTATGGTTACATGGAGGGCGTGTGTGTGGAGGAGAGAGGGAGAGAATGGAGTCAAGGAGACCCATCTGAAGGTGGTTTCAGTAACCTAAGCGAGAAATAAAAGGGGCCTGGACTATGACAGCAACAGTGGGGACAGAGACAGGATGGCAGATTTGGACGCACTTAAGACAGGAGGTGGAATCAGCCGATTCAACATGAAGGCAGAGGGAGAAATGGGTGTTGAGAGTTAGGCCCAGATTTCTGGCTGTTGCCCTGGAAGGAAGACAAGGCCCGTCATAAGGCAGGGAACAGGGAGGAAGAGCATGTTTGAGGAAGAACATGGAAGACGCGGATCTCAGTTCAGACGTGCTCAGTCGGAGGAGCCTGCAAAACATCCAGATGCTGAGGTTCGGGGTGCAGCTAGATATTCAAGACAGTGTTGGAGGCTACCTGTGGACTTGGGCTCAAGCCAGGTTTAATCTTTTTGAAGCATTTTTACAAAGTGAATTAGGCACACTGCTGAGCGATCGCTTTGGGTTGGTGATAGGGTAATTGCCATTGAGAGCAGAGGAGACCGAGGCCCAGGAAGACCCAAGACGTGTATTCAATGAAGTTAGAGGGTTGATTCCTTAGTTTTCTTTAAAAAAAATTAAAATCTACATCATACAACTACACTCAACCCCAGATCTTTGCAAAACTGCTGCTCTGTACTCTGAGTCCATCCTCTAAGCCAATCAATCACTTATTCACCAAACAATCACTGAGGACCCAGCTGTGCCCGGTGCAGCCCTAGGAGTTGCAAATATATAAGGCAAACAAGAAAGCCCCACTTGACTGACTTCTTTTATTGAACAGGCTATTCCAATTAGGGAAGACAAACAACAACTACCTAAAGTGAACGGTAAATACTATGATGAAAATAAAGCAAGATGAGTGCAATCGAGAGTGACAGGGAGATACTGTAGATTGCATAATCCAGAAAGACCTCTCTGATGACACGTTGTGAATAACCAGAGCCAGTCATGGAAAAAAATCCAGGAAAAGAACATTCTTGGAGGAGGGGCCTGCCAGTGCAAAGGCCCTGAGGTAAGACTGAGCTTAGTGTGGAGGTGCAGTTAGAAGCCCATGTGGCCAGGGTGGGGTGAGCCAGGGCAAAGAGCCAAAGGAGGTCAGGGGAGAGGGTGGTAGCTGGAGCTTGGATTTTATTCTAAGCACAATGGAAGGCCATCAGAGGGTTTTAATAGCAGAGTAACCTCTATCTGTACCTACTCGACCAGTTTCTCTGGCTGCCGCCTTCAGGGCAGATTTGGGCCCATGGAACAGGCAGGAGTGGAAGCTGGGCTAAAGACCTCAGCTCCTTCCTGCTCTAACTCCACTTGGACACTGTCTTTAATCGCAATCTCCACTCCCTCACAACAACCATGGGGGGTAGGAGTTAATACCCCCAGATTTCAGTGTGGGCCCTATGTTTTTATCCTTCCACAAAACGAAGCACGGCTTGGGGCATGGAGCTGTCCCTTTAATAACATTTAATGTTTGATTAATAAATTAAACAACCCACTGATTCCATTTATTCAAAGAATCGGACAAACCAATTAAAAGGCCTAAAAACAAAGGCTAGACAGAGCAGCTGTTTGCCGGCACTGGTCAGTTGCTTGACCGAGGTCTGTCAAGCTCAATTAATGGGGTGAAACCAAGAATTCATTCACAATGACACAGAGTTCCCCAAGTTGGCCATTGTTCCCTGTCACCCATGTTAAGCCACATCTCTATGCTTTCAGGAATCTGGAGAGAAACAAAAACACTATATTCCAAACCTGGTATTTTTAAATATTCAGTGTTTATCACACAAGGAGTCACACGAGGAGCACCCCAAGCTTGGGTGTGGATCAGCAGGGCACCTCATACTTTATACCTGTTTCCTCCCGGATTCACTTGCTGACATGGGCCCTTCAGGCTTTCCTCCCAAACAGCACGGAATCACTGCAGAAACCCAGGAAACACACAGGGTCGTACTTCCCGCCCTAGCTATCGTGTTCCTGGGCCAGGCGCAGACATCGGCACCGAACACTGCATTGCTGCCGTGCTCACATAAAAGGCACAGGGTACTAGGGCCACCTGCTCCCTCAGCCCCTTCTGCAAGAATCCCAACCCAGCCTTGTTGAGACAGTCTAAGATTCCATGGCCTGATGGTCCAGGAGAACCCCTAACCCAAAGCGTTTCCTACACTGAGTGGCCTTCATGTTGCAACTTGGCCCGAAAAGCTGAGTGCAATCAATCAAATTTCTCTCCTGAGACTTGGGACTAAAAGGAGAGGCATGACGGTCCAAAGTGGGCCCTGAGCGGAGAGACCAGGCAGTCCCAGCGGAGCGAGTAACTGTGGTGGACCTTGTGCAGAGGGTGCAGAGGATGGGGGAGGGGACATAGAGGGAGAAAGAGAAAAAAGAGAGGGAGTGAGAGAGAGAGAAGCAATAATTTTAATCAATTGGTCGATTTAAGTTAATTTGTTTAAATTTAAATTCATTGGTTTGAATAACAATGGAAATTAAAAATTCAGTTCCTCCACTGCACAACAGTGATATAGAACATTTCTGTCACCTCAGCGAGTTCTAGTGGACAGCAAGCGCTGGTCTAGGAGACCCACTGGGGACGAGAATAAGGAGTCTTAGCTCCAGGCTTTCACTTCCTGATTCCAATTCACTGAAGTTGAACTACCTACACCTCCGGTCCCATATTCCACGAAATAATTTGCATCCTCAGAATTTGCGTCACTTTCCCATCACTACCTATTTCCCATCACTTTCCTATTTCTTGAGCTAATTAGAGTAGATTTTAGTCCTTATTTTAGCTTTTTCTTTTTAAAAGACAACTAAGAATATACACTGACTGATATTAATAATAAAAATAATAACTACTACAATTTATTTAGTGCTTATGTGTCTAAACACTATGTCTTGGCATTTTACAGGCATGTTTTATTTATTCTGCACAGAAAGCTCATAATGTAGACCTTTTATCTCCAGTTGATAACTGAAAGCACAGAGAGGTTAAGCAAGTTGTCCAAGGTTGCAGAGCTGGTCGGTGGTAAAGTGGGAACAGAATTGATCTTCCATCTTCAATGGCTAATGCATGGGAACTTGACCTGACTGTTAGCAACGAATGCAGACTGTGAAGAGTGGAAGATACCCTGCTCTGGGACATGGTAAGCAGGCACCAGAAGACTGAAGCTTCTTTAGAGATCTCCAAATTTGAGACCCCTTCCTAGGGCAGCTGGTCTCCTTCCAATCACCTCTGCCCCATGCTTTTTCCTCCGCTAAAGAACAGAAAGCTTGACAAGTGACAGATCATGGGCACTGGCTGACCCTGCTGAGAAATAGCCCATCGGGAACAAAAACTCCATGTCCTGTGAACTCAGAGACCTGCCAGAAAAATTCCCTGACGCCGGGACTTTGGTTGCAGAACCTAAGTTGTATGCTGATTGGCACTGGGAACCAAGTTTGTGGGGGGTGGGGAGTCAGCACATACTTCTCTGCTGAACTCCATTTCCCACTTGGTTTGGCAGCTTGTTTCTCACGAAATGAGGCCAATCCAACAATTCCATGTCAACATCGCCTCTCTTACTGGAACCACAAACTCAGCCTCGTGGTGGGACCTAGCTCTGTCTCTGGGCAGACATCCACAACAACTCCTTTTTTTACTTTAACGTCTTCTAAGAGCTACCTACTTCCTCACTTTTTATTCCCCTCTCTGAGGAAAAAAGCAGGGGCCAGGGTTTGTGGGCTGCAGCACCCCAGGATTTACTGCTGGCGGAGAAAGCCTCAGAGCCGGCCAGGCTGAGGGGGTTCTCCTGGACCCTGCTGTCGGTTGTCCCTTTCTTGTGCTTCCAAAGCCTCATGGTTCCTTCCTTCCTGCTCGTCTGTGTTCCAGCACCAGCTGGATGAGCAGCCATGGCCTTGCCCAACCCCCTCATCACCCTGCCACAGCTGCCCTCATGCTGTGACTCCCGGGGTGTTGCAAAAGGTGCTGTTGCTTCCAAAACCCTCTCCCATCAGTGATTAAAATCTGACATGCATCCATCAACATTTCCGTAGTTCTCCAGGGTCCCTTTGGTTCGGGGAGAGAGGCCACTTTTCAGCAGCTCAACACTTGAGATCCCAGCAGGAGGTGGAGATGGTATGAAGGTAGGAGGAAAGGAGGCGTGTTGTGAGAATGGCAATAACAGTGGTTCACTAACCGCTCTTATTAGTGGGCAGTTACAAGTGCACTTGCTGGCAAGAGGTGTGTACATAGGGGGCATATGAGCAGTGGAGTTTGCAGATACAAGGGTCTCACCCTGAGAGGGAGATGGGAGAAAGGCTTTACGTGGCCTGTGCCCTGGATCATGGTTTGGGTCACGTTTGTCTAGGAAGGTTTCTGCAACTCCTGGACGCACTCGAACATGGATACGCGGTCCTCCGTGTGTCCTGTTTACATCCTGGGCTTCTCTCCTTGGTGGCTCTAACCAGCCAGTCATGGCCTCTTCACCTTCCTGCCTCCCACACTGGTGGTCTTCCCCCCGTTTTCTCCTGTGCACCCAGCGCCCTGCACATACATAGTGCAAGTCAGCAAACACCTCCACTACGTGGTGTAAATGAATGAGGACCGGCTGCTCCCTGCAGGAGCAGGTGAGGGGTGGTGGGTTATCAGGACTCTTAACTGAAGCTGAAGCTCTGATCCAAGGACAGCGCAGCAGCTAGGAGCGCTCCTGGGCTGTGAACCTGGGCTCCATCACTCACGAGCTGTGTGCTTGGGCAAGCTGTTCCGCCTCTCTGCGCTTCCATTTCTTCATTTATAAAATAGAGATAATAATACCTATCTGACGGTGTTTTTGTAAGAAATAAATGAGTTAATATATTTAAAATTCTTAAACAAACTCTGATGCAGTCTAAGCCCCAGAAAAGCCCACTCTTTGAGCTGTCAGCATTTCTTGCTGACGGCCCCTGTTCCCACCGCACTGGCATCCTCCTATTGCCCTGAAGCGCTGGTCCATTCTGGCCTCAGGGCCTTTGCATCTCTCCTTTCCTGGCCTGGCAGGAACATTCCCCAGTATTCACACAACTTCATACTTTACTTCATGCAGGCCTTTTGGAAGTATAATTTCCTCAGCAGCTTTCCCTTTGGGCCCTGTTTCAAGAGCACACCCTTTGCGCTACTTTGGGTTTCACCTTGGAGCACTTACAGAAAGTGTCTGACACAGAACTTGTACATTATTTGAGCTCCATCGTGTCCTCAGAAAAAGTTACCTTCCTGAAGATAGGCACTTAGTTTTATTCACTGTATCATTAGGGTCTGCCACTTAGCAGGTACTTAGAAATAGTTGTGGATGGATGGATCGATGGGATGGATCGATGAATCCACTGACCTTTTTTGGAAGTCTTCTGTGTCCACTCCCCGCCTTCCTCTCCTCAATCTCCCAATCCTATAACCTCATGTGTGGCTCTTCCCCATACTCTGCCCAGACTTGCTCTCTGGGTCCCTTTGCCCTCAGATGACTGAGTTTTCCAAAGCCATGCACTGTCTCAGGAGGCGAGGTTCCTACACAAGCAGTTTGGGATTTGCTGACTAGCCTGGAAAGATCAGCTGCCCTGTGTCAGCTGTTAAGGGACACAGTGAGCAAGACAGACAGTCCAGTAGGAGAGACAGATGAATAGAGAGACGATGACATCTGCATTGGAGCTGGGTCAGGGGATAGCGCAGGGAGCATGGGGCCCCAGGGGAGGGACCCGCAACCCACACTCGGGGCAGGATTCCCATTGGACCCTAAAGGAGGCCCCATCATGGAACCTAAATAATTGCATGTGTAGATGACACATAGCTCGTCTGCCTGATGTGTCTTGAGCTGAAAAAGTACCTGGAGATCCAAAAGCTCTTGTGAAACCGAAAGCTTTTATCAGCCACAGGAGCTCATTTGATATCATCAAAGAAATATTTTCAAGACTATGAGGAAAGACAGGCATTGTAATTCACAGTGCATAGAGCAATTTCTGGTTTTGACAGCGGAGAGAAGTTGGGCTGCAGATGCATAGAAAGAACTTCGGCAGAATACATAAAAACGGATAGCATTAGTTCCTGGAAAAATGAGGGAGAAAGGACAGGGATACTGTGTGTGTGTGTGTGCGCGTGCGTGTGTGTATGTGTGTGTATGTGTGTGTGGTGTGCATACATTCATTTCATCTTTACAACAAAAAAAGTTTCTAAGGTAAAAGCAAATTTTTAAAATATCTCTTGTACAAAAGGCTAGTCCCCCTCCCCGGGACTGGGCCTGAGCCCTGGGAATCGCTCTAGATGACTGATCTGTTGAAGAACTCATCTCCCAGGGAACTCGCTTCCTACTCTCTGTCCTTCTGCTGTGCCCACCCGGCCGGCACGGCCCTGGCCCCAGCTCCCCACAGCCATAGGCATTCCGTTGGCTTTGCTGTACTTGTAGCTAAGACCTTTGAATTCTACAGCAGACAGCCCTGACTTTCAAGCTCAAATTCTTCACGCACTAGCTGTGTGACCTTAAAAAAGAAAGCATCCTGTCCTCTGAGGCTCTGTCCCCTCCATGCCCACCCCTGGCCCCCCACACACACACACACACACACACACACACACACCCTTAAAACCACTAGAAGGTTACAAAGATCTGTTCCCAAGGGAGGAAAACTCAGTATAACACTATCAAATGTGCACATTTGCTATAGCTTTTATCAGAGCATTCATCAACAAGTTTCTTTAAAATGACGTTTGCCCCGAAACATCCACTATGTGTTAGTAGAATAAATGCAATCCCCTAAGTATTTACTCAGTTGTCATATTATTAAAAATAATAGCAGAGTGGTCTCATCATTTCCAGCTGCCTAGCACCTGAGTCTGCTGCCTGTTTTGGGGAATTCTCTCATCCTGTGAGTTCTGGGGAGAACCAGAGACCTTTTTCCCTCTGCAGAAGCTGAAAGCAAGCAGGTATTTTTTTCACTCCACTCCCTGGCAGCCAGGGCTCCAGTCTGTGTCTGGGCTTAGCCATTTGGATGCCTCCATTTGGAACTTTATATCTGGAGCAAGTGGTGCACAGACAGCAGGATGGCCCGAGATGATCACGGCCACAGCATTCGGGTGTCTGGCGGCAGCCTGGGCAGCAAGCCTCCGGAGGTGGCGGCACCAGCCACAGGTCATAACCGACATTCCCTAGGGCAGGGCCTGGACTGACTTAGCTGCCCAGTCTACCTTGGTTCCTGCCCATTTTCCACACCTGGTTCTCTAGCTTTCCTGTTGATTCTGTGAACTATCCAATAGCCTTTCAATAACTTCCTATTCGTAAGTTTACCAGTGTTGGTGCCTGTTTCTGTAACCAGGAACCCTGACTGAAACTAATCACTGCAAATTATTGGGCAGCTATGAGCTAGGAATTATTCTAAGCTCTTTACATGGAGTATCTCACTTAACCTTCCTACCGACCCTCAGAGAATGAAATCTGTAATTCCCACGTAACAGAGGAGAGCATTAAGGCTTGCTGAGGCTAAGTAGCCTCTTCAAGGTCAACAGCTACAGAAGAGGCAATGTCAGGATTCAAATGCAGGTCCCTCTGACTGAGAGACTCTCCTCCTAATCAAGTCCCCAGGTGTCTGGGGATTGGTTTACTAGTTACTCAAAGTGTCTTGGACCTTATCTCATGTAATCCTCACAGCTCCTTGAGGCTGAAACTTTTAATCCCTATTTTACAAATGAGTAAACTGAGACTAAGAGGGATTAGAAGCAGCTTGCTCAAATGCATCTCTGCAGTCTTAAAAATGCACATCTCCTTTGATCTGACAATTCCAGGTATGGACATTGATTTTTTAATTATATTTTATTGATTTTGCTATTATTATTGTCCCAAATTTTCCCTCTTGGCTCCCCTCCACCCAACTCCCCCCAGAGTCCCTCAGGCAATCCCCACACCATTGTCCATGCCCATGGGTCATGCATACATGTTCTTTGGCTACTCCATTTCCTATGCTGTACTTCACATCCCTGTGACTCAGGTACAGGCATTTATCTTAAGGAAATAATCAGAGCTAGAACCAAAGATTGTTCATTGGATTATAATTCATTTCGGAGAAAAAGTACACACCAACCTTATATCCAAAAATTGGGAAACAGCCATATTCGGGCATACCATAGGATGGAATATTATGTGATCGTTAAAAACCAGGCCGTAGAAACAGATCCGTGGCTGCTGGGGCCTAGGGGTACTGTGTGTCCCAAAGAGTGTTCAGGAACTTTGGAGACGATGCGAATGGTCTACATCTCGATTGTGGTAATGGTTACGTGAGCGCACACAGCCACTAAACTCACCAAACCACACCTGTAAAGTGTAGGTAAGTTATACATCAATACCTTTTTATAATCCTCCTGTAGAAAAGATTTATCAGAGACAACGTTCATGGAATATTCAGTAAAAAAGTTACAAAACAACCTTTACAGTATATTTATTCCCATGTGTGTTACATGCATAGAGGAGGGGTAAGTGGTTATCATTGGGTGGTGGGATTAGGTATATTCAAACCTTCTTTAGACTTTACTGTAGTCTTCAGTGATCAGAATTTTAAAAAACACTAAAAGCATTAATGACATATGTCACACAAGTATTAAAAGAGGAGAAGAGGCCTAAAAATTAGGACTTTGCAGCCAAGTTAATTGTACCTTCTATTATGCCTCATAGTTTCTATTCTGGACCAGAACTGCTGCATTGCAGGCTTCGGAAAATTGCCTATAAAACATGTTCTTGCCTGCTAGGAACTTGAACTCTGCACGAAAGGGTAAGGAGGGATGATTACATCTGGTTAGGGAAATCAAGAGAGGCTTCAGGGAGGTGGATTCTATAATGAGCCAAGAAGGATGATGGGCCCACATCACGCAAAGACTGGGGGAAGGAGGGTGAGACAGCGGCATGTCTGTGGGAACAGAGCCCTTGGTCCCATCTGGGGAGTTTTGTGGAGGGTGATGCTTGGTGATGAGGCTCCGGGAAAAACTGGAGACACTTTGTGTGGGGGAAGACTCTGAATGACACCCGAGCAGTTGGGCCCAAAAACCACTTTCCAGATAGAGGAGAGAGGCACCCATGGCACAGGGGTGCTCAATCCCCATTCCCAATAAAGATGCTCTGAGTTACAATGTAAATCTATGGGAAAACAAACCATGGCACGAAAAAATCCAATTCAGGGCCACTTTGCAGGACACATATGATGGATGTGCCTGTGCCGTAGCCAGTCCAGACCTCCAGAAGAACACCCACATGGCTCGGTCTCGCTCGGCTATCTCTCCCCACCATGCTGTGCGGATCCCAGAAGGAGAATCCGGGGCTTACTGAGAGAAACAGAGGGTACCGACATGCGTCGGCCGGGACGGAGTGCCAGGCAGTGTACACCTGGGGCTGGGGGAGAGTACAGGGTCAGTGAATGCTATGAAATCAATGAGGGAGACATTTCCATCTTAAAAAGAAATATAAGAGAGGAGGTATGTATACGTTAGAGCATGGCCTCTGGAATTAGACCGCTTGGCTCTGAATCCAGGCTTTGCCACTTACTGGCTGTGTGGCCTTGGGAAATTTACTGAGCCTCTCTGTGCTTTGGTTTCCTGTGTCTATAAAATGAGATCACCAGAGTGTGTGCCTCCTAGGGTTGTTGTAAGGATTAAATTTGGAATAAGACAATCTGGGTTGGAATCCTGACTCCATCATTTTTCAGGTGGGTGACCTTAGGACAGTCACTTGCTGTCTCTGAGCTTTAGTGTCTTTATCTGTAAAATAGAGGTAAAAAGACTGTTCACTGTGGAACCAAAGGAGCTAATTAATACTTGAGACACACCAGAGGATCAGGTAAAATCAATTCATTCTAATTCTCTCCCCGTCTCCCTCTCTCTCCTCCCCACCCCCAGCCCCAACCTTCTCTGGCCCACCGGATCCAAAAGTGCTTTAATACCTCTGTAATGAGAGACAGGTTATAAGATGGGAATATAGAACAAATCAAGTCAAATCAAATCAAACCATTGGAAGAGTTTAAATTATCTACCCCTGAGACCAGGCTTGCTTTTGCCCCTTGGCAGTGGGGGGAGGGTGTTGAGTTTGTGAGGACAGAGGGAGTAAAGGGCTTTGGGAAAGGGTCCGGGGAGAACGACAGGGAGAAGTGCCTGAAAGGGAGCGGCCGGCACTGCGGACAGTAGGTGTGGCCAACCCCAAGCTGGGTGTTAGTTTTCTTTTGGTGGAAAGGGAGGGTGCCAACCTGTGCTGAGCATAACTGAGTGCCAGGCACTGTGCTAGATGCTGGGGATATAGCCCTGAACCCCAAGAAACTCCAGTCTCTTGGTAAACATTAGCAGGAAAATAAAGCATTATAATCCAAATAATTATGAGAAGATAGAGAAACAGGACAGAAAATAGCATGATTAATACTGTGAGGAGGTCATATGGAAGGTGGGTTTCAAAGGATGAATAGGAGTTCAACTCAGGGAGACAATCTCAGGAAGGGGACAGGGCATCACGTTCAGCACTGCAAGAGTAGAAACTGTTTGGAAAAAAATGTTCAGGAGACGAGTCTGGGGAGGAAAGGGCAAAGAGGGTTAGAGGATGTTGGGCCACATTAGCTTTTACACTGGAGTGATGGAGAACAAACAGAGGGTTTTAATTGGAAGACCTTGTCCAACTTTTAAGCTACAAAGACCCCTCTGGCCGCAGAACGCAAGGCGTGCTGAGCAAGCCTGGAAGCAGGATGCCAGTGAAGACGCTGTCTCTGAGGCCCAGGGGAGAGGATGACGGTCTGTAACAGGAGAGCATATGGCCATTTTCTCCCGAGCTCCTCCACCACGCGCATCTTGTCCTCTTCTGAACCCACAGAGTGAGACTGCCCTCACCCATGGCACTGAGATCCTGGGCCACGTGAGGTGATTATCTTCATATTTGTCTTCCCTCCACCGCCTGGTCGGGAGCACGTTTCCCTCTCTGCACCCCAGGGCTGGGGAGCCGGCTCACAGTTGGCACGGATGTGTTCTGGGGGTCATGGGGTTCAGAAAGAAGGTCGTGGAGTGAACACAGCATGTGGTCCTCTCATGAGCCAAACAAGACCTCCAGGCCCTTTGCGCACTCACTTCCCTTTCTCTGTTTGTCCTTAATCAAACTGTGCAAAGAAATGCCTTAATCGCCTTCTGTATTGTTTTATGAATCAACAGTTGAGTCTTGCATGTTTACCAACCAGAGCTTTAAGGAAATAACACATAATCACGGGAGGAAAGAGCAGCTGGTGGTAGGTGGATTTGCCTGCATGATTGTTTGTTTCCCCTCTCATAGAAAAGTTGATCGTGGTTCACAATCTAGGGCATTTTCCAGAGGTGAACTTGCCACTCCACCAAGGCACTTGCATGCAGTGTTATTTTCCCGTCACTCTCCCACGGCTTTCCCTTTGCTGCCTCCTGTTGCATCTGCGTGGGCACAGACAGGGTGGCTGCAGCTTAACCAGGGCCCCAAGGTTGTTACCACCTGACACTGGGGCCAACAGCTTATGTAAAATGAGCTGATTCCAGCAAGCACCTGTCCCAGGCGGGACCCGACCCACCACTGGCACCGTCAAGGCGCCTGTGAGCTGTGCACTGCCAAGGGCAAGACAAGGCAGTGCCGAGGGCTGGGGCCGTGTGGGGCGTCAGTAGGAGCTGCCTGCGAGAAGGGCTGGGACATGTGGGCAGGGAAGTCAGGCAGAGAGAACTGCGAGTCCCGGGCAGCACCTGTTCCTGGGGAGTAAATAACACTTTGCCCTTGTGTCATAACGCCTGCCTGTCGCCCAGCAGGCCTCCAGTTCATCCTGCGCTGTGGGCCACAGGCCTTGCACCAGCATGCTGCCGGTTTCGAATGTGCTTTGGACAAGAAAGCATAGGCCTTGATGGCTTCTGCTTCCTGCTCAGCTCAGTGTCCCCCCCGCCCCAAGCCCTCGTTTCACAGCTGCTGCCCAACTGTGGGGCTCACAGGGTGGGCCTGCCAAGTATCTGGCTCTGGTGGCTCCTGGCTCTGGAGAGATGAGAAGTGACTGGGGCAGAGAGCCTGAGACTGCACTCGGCTGAGGTCCCAGGAGGACAGGTGCTGGTGGCTGCACAATCATCCCATCCCCCCCCGCCTTCCTCTCCTTCCTCCTTCTCGCCTCTCTGTTTACAGTCTATTCACAGGGCAATATTCGAAGTATTTGAAGTATGGGTGTCATAGCCCAAGACGGAATGCCAGGCCCATTGTGCGGAAGAAGAATTAGCAAGTTTTAGAGACAGGGAAGACTAATGGGGCTGTTTGGGAATGAATCAGAGTGCGTGACTACTCTGTTTCAAAAGGACATCGTTTATTGGTTTAGTAATAGTGCAGTCATCAAGAACTCAGGTGCTGAGGGAAAACAGGCCTGGGTTCAAATTCCGGCTCAGCCACTGGCCTGCAGCAGGACTATATTTGGGTAAATTCCTATGTCCCCATTTGCTGCACGTGTACTGGGAACCCCCTCACTCCTGGCCGCACATAGAAGAGGATAGGGATCGGGCTTAGCTAGTCCATTGTGAAGTCTAATCAAGTAAGGCTCAGTGTTTATCACAGTGCCTGGCGCACAGTGAGTGCTCTGCTAAGTAAGCCAGCATGACGCCCTTGTTGGTGCCCAAAAGTCTGCACCTGGAGCCCGGCTGGAGTGCAAAGGACACAGCCGCAGACATAACCGTGGCTGTGCAAACACGGCAGCATTTATTAACTGAGCTAACCCTGTTAAGGAGCTCGTGTTATCTCTGTATTACTGATGAGGACTTGCCAAATGTTCACAGCAAGGAAGGGAAGGACCTTGATCTTGAACCTAGTCTCCCACATCAAGCCCTGAGTTCTTTTGTCCTAGGCCATTCCACTTCCCTTGAGGCAATTCCCACCACATCTTGAGCGCTGCAGAAGGCTTTGCTCAAGTTGTCCCCTCTTCCGGAGCACCCCTACCTCATTGTTCGGGCCTTTCCGCCCTCCATCTCTTCACCTGGCAAATTCCTCCTGTCCTTTGGTACCCACCTTGGGTATCACCTTCCCCCAAAACCTGTACTGATCCTTCTTACATCTCTGCTCTCCTAGCCCCCTCTGCTGCTCTACTTCCCTCACAATTCTGTAATAATTTACTAATGGGGTATCTCCTATGAACTCCCCAAAAACAGGGACTGGTTCTCACTTCAGGTCCTCCAGAGCTAAACACAGTTCCTGACACATACCAGGTGCTCCATAAAAGTTGTGCAACTGAATTGAACTTATCGAGGTATGCCATGACTGTGTTGAATAATGATAATAGCTACAATGACTTGAGTGCTTAGGATATGCGAGGCACACTTCTGAGCACATACATCATTTAATCCTCACAACAAACTCATGAAGCCTGATAAACGATAGATAAGGCTCAGAGGGTGTAATAACCTCCCTGAGGTCACACAACCAGCGAGCAGCCGATTCCAACTCTGTGTTCAGGTCTGCCTAGCACACTCCTAACCACTGGGCTCTTCCACTATCACCACCGCCTAACTCAGCTCCTTGCACATATTAGGTAGTCGGTGCTAGTTGACAACTTGGATAGATGATGTGGGGTAGGGACTGGCAAGCCCTGCACAGGACACGCAGCACTGGGCTCAGGTTCACTGTCGTCAGGCCCTCCTAGCCAGCTGCGGCGTGTTTTCGGGAGCTGTCAGCTCCCTGGCCTGGCACGGAAAGCTCTTCCTAATTCCAGGCTCATTTTCATCCTCCGAGGGCAAGGTGAGGTCTGAGAAAGCTGAGGAATGTGGCTAAACTGTCTTTCACAAAATCTCTGCCAGTGGGGGAGGGAGTTTCCAGATAGTTTCCTATGACAGTTCCAGCTAAAAACCTTTGGCTAAGCTACAGTGACTCAGCACACAGAAAACCAGAGCTGGGGACAGTTCCCAGGAAGTCAGATGGCGCACATTTTCCTCCAGCCGGGGGGAAAAATTCCAGGCAGCTCCTGTGGAGGGGACAGGCAGAGGGGTCTGAAGAATGAGCGCTGTCACCAGGGTAAGAGAGGTTAGGTGAGGAAGCACTGAGTCTCCCTTTACCGGGACTTCCAATTCATGAGACACCTGAGGGATGGGCTTAGAGTACGGCTCCTAGGTTCGAGTCCCGGCCATGTGACCACAGACCGTGAGGCAGCCTGTCTGACATTTGGGGTGTTCCCTGAAAGACGGGGAGAGAATGCTACCTCAGGAGCTGATGTGGGATGAAAAGAACTCATGCCCACACAGTGCTGAGCAGTCACCACACTGAGTAGGCACTTAACCGCAGTAGCTATTATTACGTGAGTGAAGGGAGGAAAAAACTGAGTGGAGGCTCTGGGCATCTGGGATGCTCACTGCTCGCTGGCGGAGCGAGCCCGCCTGCCGTGGCATCGTGAGTGTCCCCGGGCTGCGCAGCACGTACTGTGTTCCCCTGCCCGGTGGCCCCCAGAGTGCATTTTCCGCAGGCTGGTGTCTGCAGGAAGGACTCGCTTAGCCCGAGCCCATTGTGATTGCGGCATGTGCTCCGCCTTGGCAAACTGCAAGGGCATGACCCCGAGATGTTGTCTCGAGGGGACATTTCTTCCTGAGGCCAGGCGGGGTCTGCTTTCTTACCCAACGAGGGCCTTGGCTCTGAGAAGTTTCTTCTGGACACATTGCACGAAGGTGCATGAGCTCCTTGCGCTCTTCCCCTCATCATTTTTTTTTTTTTGGTGGGGGCCGGGATGGGGGTGGGTAGACCCTGAGGCAAATGGAAAATGTATGTTCGGGTGAAGAAACATGTGTAAAGTCTTAGATAATCTCTTTTCTTCTCTGACTTTGAAATGTGTCAAAGAAAAACCAAATGGCCTAAAATGGATAATAAATAGCCTTTTAAGTGTGGTTATGTCTTCTTGTCAAGTCAACAAGTATCTATTAACCTGTAAGTGTTTGAAGTTTGAGGTTGTAAGTTCATGAAGACCTAATGGACTGCAAAGGCCTCCGGCGCTGATGTGACAGTTAAGAAATGACAGCCTTGGGCGGAGGAGGGACATTCTGAGGATTGTCAGACAGCTGTGGGGATTTGAAACCAAGACTCTGATCTTTGGTGTAATTCTCCCTCCTCCTTCTCCTCTTCCTAAGGGCCTCCCCAAGGTGCTGCTGATGTGGTCCTGCACATCGGAAGGACACTAAGAATTAAGGGGAGCACCTCCTGCCTTTGAGGAACTTTCAGCCTAGGAGAGAAGCCAGCAGGTTAGAGGATGAGCAGGGGACCCCGATAGCATGCTCAGGAGAAAGAGCAAAGATGTTCATGCAGGATTGACCACAGCCTGGTTCCGTATCCCGGACAGGACCCCACTCACCCTCTGCGGGACCGGTGACCGTACTTCCTGAAGCCCCACTTTCCACGTCTATAAGGCTACCTCTTTGGGGTCCGTGAAAGCATTTAGTATAGAGCCTGGCTTATAGTAGGAATGGGAGCAAAAATAAGTCCAAGCCCTATAAAAATGACACTTCTTCCTCTTATACTTCCTTGTGGGTATTCTGTCATTTGCAATGTGGATTTACATCTTTTCCCCTTCCGTCCTCATGAGAGCTTTCCAAGATAACCAGGAAAGAATCTGAATAAATATTCATTGAACAAATGTCTACATGGGTGCATTAATAATAAAACTAACGAACACAGAGCACTTACAGACAATATTCTAATCACTTTACCTGTTTGATGTAACATGTAACACGCACATTTTCCCTGCACAACAACTCTATGCGCTGAGTGCTATGATCCACCCCATTTTGCAGATAAGGAAAGTGAGATCCAGAAGATACTGTATTAAGTAACTTGTCTAAGGTCATGTAGGTAGTATGTAACTTAACTGAGACTGAAGCCAGGTAAACTGGCTCCAGAACACTGTACTCACTGACTGGCTGAATGAATGAATGAATGAACAGATGTCAGGTAAGCCCCTGTTTCACAGACACGGAACCTGAGGCCAGCAGGACATAACCAGGTCGCCCGAGGTCACGTGAGTGGCTTAGTGGCAAAATGGCCATCACATTGCGGGGGCCCGTTGCCCTGCCCTGTGAAGTGGATGTAGCCATGTACCTATAGCACTTCCTCATGGAAGCTTTAAGCATGTGCCACATCTCTCAGAAGCACGCATTGAAATAAAGCCTCTGCCGGCCTGGGTCACTGAGGGACTAAAATCAGCGGAGTCCACCTGCCTACCTATGACAGCATGACGTGAGAAACACATTTTTAATGTGTTGAACCACTGAAATTTGGGGATAAGGCATCACAGCAGAACCCGGCCTTGTAGAGGAGGCAGAACTAAGAATGAGAGCTTGATTGAATGTCTCGTGCAACTCCTCCTGCATTGCCTAACCCCAGGCAACAACGCACACTCAGGGATTTTACCTACCAGCGAGCCCCGCCCCCCCCCCCCCCAGCCGAACTAATCTCGGGTTGAATGAGCTGGGTCATTTATGCCATGAAGGGAAGACAGCTGCAGAATCCCAGCTCCTGACAGAAGGCTCTAGGCAGACATTGACAGCTTGGCTCTGCTGGTTTGACACACCAGATACCCCCTCCCAAAAGCGCTATCTTGTGTCAATTTTTCTTAGTGAATAGAATATTGTAGAGACAGTGAGCTTTTCATAAAGCGATCGTAATTGGTGAGATTAGCTGCAGTATCTCCGAAAGCTAATGATGTAAAGTCAAGTTTAATTAACCAGATTTGTATTTGACTGATTTTTTAAAAGGTTGTAAAGAGTTTTAAAAATAATTACTTACAAGACCAAATAGGTTTATCGCTTCCCATTTGGCAGAGAACATTAACAATGAGACAAAAGCTATTGACACTGAACATGCACAACTAATTTTGTAAAAAAAAAAATTTCAATTGTTAAATGACTCCAACTAGAGTTTTTAAAAGACAGCTTCTGTACATAGACAGCATCCTTTATGTTTAACTAATGAGAGAAGATTATACACAAGCAAAAGGATCAAGATTTTAAATACTGAATTATTTGTATTTTTTAATAAAAAATGTTTGGTGACAAACACCAAAAAGTTAATACTGTTTAAGTCTAGGTGAACTTTACATTTGTCCTTATATTTTCTGCATCCTCTAAGTTTTATTTATAGACTCTATATTCATATTTTTCAACATCTCCTAAATTCTTTCATATACTAGTCTTATAATCAAGTTGAACTATCAAGGTTTGATTTTTTAAGTTCTGGTAAAGTTATGTGTCCTTTCCTGGGATTGTCTGGCTATCTTTGGAGTGAATCTGAACCTGCTGTGTTGGATGGTGAAGACAGACCCAGAACCTTACCATGCGGAGGCTTGAGGAGAGCCTGGAGCACACTGGGTACAACCTGTCAATTTCAAAATATAACAGAATTGAGGCTCAGAGAAGGGATGTGTCCAGGACCACACAGTTTGTGCATGGTATGCCAGAAAACTAGAACCCAGGTCTGTCTGATGCCAAAGTTCATGAACCTTCCTCTATTCCCCTTCGGTTAAAATAGAGGAGGTTCATTCACATGCTTATATGAGAGCACAGGCCTGAGGCACAGGCATCTCATTGAATACACACATCCAGGAGCCTGCTGGAACGCTTTCTGGGCTTGAAGCCTGCTGGGTGCCATATTTGTGTTTGTCCTTTGCTGTGCTCTGGAGCACCAGTATGCCCCAGAAGGGGGCCTTTACACGTGTCTGATGCCTGATCCTTTTGACTGGTATCTAGAGGATGCCTACTCATCACCTGGCCTGGAGGCCAGGGCAGCATGCACTCCTGTTTCCACGGGACTGAGATAATCAGTGTCTCCCAGAAAGGAACTCATAACCTGTCAGGTACCCCAACTGGAGACCAGGGGCTGGTGGCTCTTGGGGCTTACACTCACCCATGGGTCCCACAGGACTGCAGCAAACAGAGAAAGGGTTCTTAGAAAGCTACAACCCCCAGGGCACTATAAGAGCCAACAACCCAAGAGCTCAGGCTTCCTGTAAGGGAGGCTTATTAACTAATCATTGTTGCAGCCTAAGGGGCAGGCTTTTAACTGTAATTCTTTCCGGAGACCCTGGAGGGTGAGTGCTATCTTTGCTGTCACCGTCTGTCTGTCGTGCTCCAGAGCACTAACGTCCTGCAGGGCAGCTTTACAGCATCTGGTGCCCTGGTTTTCTGTCTCGTGCCCCAGTGTTTATGACTGCCACCCAGGGGATGCCCCTTGAAGGCCTGGCTCTGGTGGCTGGGGTAGAGCCTGCCTTCCTGGGTCCCAGAGGACTGTGGCAATCCAGACAGATGGTTCCTGGCAGGCCACCACCCTCAGGGCACTGCACAGACAGCAGGCTGAGGCACACCCTCAAGTTTTTCTCCGAAGGAGATTTCTTTGTTTGTCCTGGAGCTTCGGGCTGAGGGGCAGGCATCAGGCTTGGCGCCCAGGAACGGCCTATGGAGCTGCTCCTGAGGAATGCAGTCGGCGAATGGCGCTGTGGTGCTCTCCCCCTGCCTTGCTGGGCTTGCCAGTCTCACTTAGCAGCGAGCTTAGGCACTTGTCTGAAGCCTTTGTTTTTGCAACTGCCATCCCTGGAACACCTTCAGATCCTGTGGCTCTGGTGGCCAGCAGTGTTACGCTTGTTGTTCCACAGGAATGTAAAAACCACTTTTCAAGGCTGCTGCCAGAGGGCCTGGCTTTCACTTAGCCTGAATCTAGGTGCGGAGATTCTCCCCTTTGGGATGTTGACAGGTCTTGGTACACCCTCAACTATTGGCAGCTATTAAAATACAAGCCATTTGAACAAGCACAAAGGTTTGAAAGACAACCAAGGGCTGAGACTGGGTTGAATGACAAGGTTCATCCCTTAATGCAATTACTCTTTCAAGACGGAGAGAAATGATTGTTTTATCTACAGTATAGAAACCAACACAGAGAGTCAAGCAAAGTGAAGAAACGAAGGAACATGTTCCAAATGAAAGAACAAAATAAAACTCTAGAGCAGGGGTATCAAATTCATTTTCACCGGGGGCCGCATCAGCCTCAAGGTTGCCTTCAAAGGACCGAATGTAATTTTTGGGGTGTATAAATGTAACTACTCCTTAACAGTTAAGCAAGAGCTCAGAGCTGCCTCTGGGTAGAAACAAGGTGCTGGGCTGGATAAAACAAGGTGGAGGGCCGGATTCGGCCCACGGGCCTTGTGTTTGCCACCTGTGCTCTAGAGAAAACCTTAATGAAATAGATATAAGTAATTTATCTTATAAAGAGGTCAAAGTTCAACCATAAAGATGCTCACCAAACTGGGAATCACAATGGACGAACACAGTGAGAACTTAAACACAGAGATGAGAAATTTAAGAAAGTACCATAGAGAAGTCACAGAGCTGAAGATTACAACTATATTGAAAAATAGGGGGGTTCAACATCAGAATTGATAAAGCAGAAGAAAGAATGCTTCAACTTGAAGACAAAGCAATGGGACTCACCTAATCAGTGCAACAAAAAGAAAAAAATAATGAAAAAGTAAAGACAGGTTAAGGGACATATGGGACATCAAATGGACCAGACTTTGCATCATAGGGCTCCTAGAAGGAGAAGAGAGAAAGAGGCAGAAATCTTATTTGAAGAAATAATGCCTAAATATCCCTAACCTGGAAAAGAAATCAGATAGAAATCCAGATCCAGGAAGCCAAGAGATTTTCAAACAAGAATAACCCAAGAGACCCCATATAAAGGCACATTATAATGAAAATGTCAAATGTTAAAGACAAGGAGAGAATATTAAAAGTAGCAAGAAAAAAACAACTTGTTACATACAAGAAAATCCCCATAAGACCACAAGCAGATTTTTCAGCAGAAACTTTGCAGGCCAGAAGGGAATGGTATCATATATTAAAAGTGCAGAAAGAAAATAAATTCCAGATAAGTGTACACTTCCTGGCAATGTTATCACTCAAAAGTGGAGGAGAAACTTTTCCAGACAAACAAAAACTAAAGATGTTCATCACCACTAAACCAGCTTTGCAAGAAATGTTAAAAGACCTTTTTAAGCTGGAAAGAAGAGGTGCTAATTAGTAATAAGAACACATATGAAAGAATAATTCTCACTGGAAAGGTAAATATACAGTAAAGTTAGTGGAGTAATCAGTTATAAAGCTAGTATAAGGATTAAAAGACAAAGTGGTAACAATAACTATGATTACAATAATTATTTAAAGTGTACACAAGAGAAAAATATGTATAATGTGAGATCAAAAACATAAAACATCCCAGCTGGTGTGGCTCAGTTGGTTGGAGCACCATCCTGTACACCAAAAGGCTGCAGCTTCACTTTCCAGTCAGGGCAAATACCTAGGGTTTTGCAGGTTTGATACCCAGTCAGGGAACACATGGGAGGCAACCAAGAGATGTTTCTCTCTTATATCAATGTTTCTCTCTCTCTTTCTTCCTTCCTCCTTCTCTAAAATCAATAAACATATTTAAAAAAAAAACTTAAAACACAGGTAGGATAGTAATAATGTTGAGATTTACAGTGGACTCAAACTTAAGTTATCAATTTAAAATAGACTGTTAAGCAGGGGTTGGATGGGGCAGGGGAGAGCCATGGGGGAAAACTGGGGACAACTGTAACTGAGCAACAATAAAAAATAAATTAAAAAACAAAAAATAAAATAAACTATTATGTGCATATAAGTTGTGGTATGCATTGTTATTAATTTAAAATGGACTATTATATAAGCTGTTGTATGTAAGCCTCACAGTACCCATCAAGTGAAAACTTATAAAGAATACACAAAAGATAAATAAATAGAAGCATACCACTAAACAAAGCCATCAAGCCACACAAGAAGAGAGCAAGAGAAGAAGAAAGGGACAGAAAGGGACTACAAAAACAGCCAGGAAACAATGAACAAAATGGTAATAAGCAAAGGACATAGAGTGAATGAACGGATAAATAAAAAGAAAAAGCAAGACCCAACTATATATTGCCTACAGGAGACTCAGTTTAGATATAAGAACACACAGAGACTGAAAGTGAAGGCCTGAAAAAAGATATTCCACACAAAAGGAAAGCAAAACAAAGCTGGAGTAGTTATACTTAAATCAGAAAAAGTAGACTTTAAAATGAAGACTGTAATAAGAGACAAAGAAGGGCATCACATATTGATAAAAAGATCAATTCAACAGGAAGATAAACATTTGTAAATATTTATGCATCCAACACACAAGCACCTAAATATATAAAGCAAATAATAACAAACCTAAAAGAAGAAATAAACGGCAATACAATAGTAATAGGGGACTTTATTATTCCACTTATATCACAGAATTTTAAGAAACTACTATAAACAATTATATGCCAATACATTGGACCACTGAGAAGAAATGAGTAAATTCCTAGAAATACAACCTACCAAGACTGAATCATGATGAAATAGAAATCTGAACAGACCTATAACTAGTAAGGAGATTAAATCAGTAATCAAAAAAAACCCTCAACAAACAAAAGTCAGGACCAGACAACTTCACTGATGAATTATACAAACATTCAAAGAGGAATTAACACCAATTCTTCTCAAATTCTTCCAAAAAAATAAAAGAGGAAGGAACCCTTCCAAACTCATGAACATAGATGCAAAATCCTCAACAAATTATTAGCAAACGGACTTCAACAGTGTATTAAATGGCTCATATACCATGATCAAGTGGGATTCATCCCAGTGGTGCAAGGATGGCTCAACATATCAGTTCATGTGGTTCATGAATGACACTAACAAAATGAAGGATAAAAATCATGCCATCATCTCAGTAGATACAGGAAAACATTTGACAAAATTCAACATTTATTTATGACAAACTCAGCAAAATGGGTATAGAGGGAACATATCTCAATATAATAAAGGCCATATATGATAAGCCCATAATTAACATTACATTCAGTGGTGAAAACCTGAAAGTTTTTCCTTTAACATCAGGAACAGGACAAGGATGCCCACTCTCAACACTTTTATTCAACATAGTATTTGAAGTCCTAACCAGAGCAATTAGCCAAGAAAAAGAAATAAAAGGCATCCAAATTGGAAAGGAAGAAGTTAAACTGTGACTATTTGCATATGACATGATATTATATATAGAAAACCCTAAAGACTTCATCAAAAACTATTAAAACTAATATTTATTAAATTTTTATTTAAAATTTATTAAAGTTACAGGATAAAAAATTGATACAGAAAAATTTGCTGTGTACTTACATGCTAATAATGAACTATCAAAAAGTGAGAAAACAATGACATTTACATTTGCATCAAAAAGAATAAATACCAGGGGTTATAAGGGTGCTAAATGGTAATGGAAAAAAATAAAATAAAGATTAAATTTTAAAAAGAATAAATACCTAGGAATAAGTTTAACCAAGGAGATGAAAGACCTACATATTAAAAACAACGAAAGAATTAATGAAAGGAATTTTAAAAGATGTAAATAAATAGAAAGATATCCCATGCTCACAAATTGGAAGAATCAATATTGTTAACATGCCCATACTACCCAAAGCAATATACAGATTCAGTGCAATCCCTATCAAGATTCAATGGCATTTTTCATAGAAATCAAATAAACAATCTTAAAGTGTGTATGGAACCATAAACGATCTCAAATAGCCACAGCGATCATGAGAAAGAAGAACAAACCTGAAGGCATCATGCTTCCTAATTTCAATCTTTATTATAAGATATAATAATTAAAATAGTTTTATCCTGGAAAAAAAATAGACACAAAGATCAATGGAATGGGATAGATAGAGAGCCTAGAAATAAACCCATGCATACATGGTCAATTCATTTACAACGAAGGAACCAAAAATACACAATAAGGAAAGGATGGTCTCTTCTATAAATGGTGCTGAGAAAATTGTACAGCCACATGCAAAATAATAAAGCTGGACCACTATCTTACACCACACACAAAAATTAACTTAAAATAAGTTCAAGACTTAAGTATAAGACCTAGAACTATAGAACCTCTAGAAGAAAACAGAAGTGATAAACTTCTTGGAAGAGATCTTGGCAATGATATTTTGAATCTGACACCAAAAGCAAAAGTGACAACAACCAAAATAAACAAGAGGGACCACATCAAACTATAAAGCTTCTGCACAACAAAGGAAACCATCAGCCAAATGAAAAGGCCATCTACTTAGTGAGAGAAAATATTTGCAAATCATATATCTGATAAGTGGCTAGTATCTAAAATATATATACAACTCAATAGCAAAGAAACACAAACAATCTTGTTAAACAATGGGCTGCAGATCTGAATAGACATTTTTCAAAGACATACAGATAGCCAACAGTTACATGAAAAGATATTCTGCAATTAATCATCAGGGAAATGCAAATTAAAACCACATCTTTTAGGATGGCTATTATCAGAAAGACAAGAAATGTGTTGGTAAGGATGTGGAAAAAAGGGAACTCTTGTGCGGTGGGAATGTAAGTTGGTGCAGCCACTGTGGAAAGCAGCATGGAGGTTCCTCAAAAAATTAAAAATGTAACTACCATATCATCCAGCAACTCCACTTCTGGGTATTTACACAAAGAAAATGAAAACACAAACTCAAAAAGATATATGCACTGCGTGTTCACTGTAGCATTATTTATAATAGCCACAGTATGGAAACAACCTAAGTTTCCATTGATAAATAGCTTTAGAAATTGTGGCATATGTATATAGTGGAATATTACTTGTTCATAAAAAGAAAATGAAATCTTGCCATTTGTGACAACATAGATGGAATGCGAGAGCATGATGTTAAATAAATTAAGTCAGACGGAGAAAGGCAAACACAGTATGATCTCTCTTATTTATATGTGGAATCCAATAAATGAATAAAGTTCATAGAGGCAGAGAATGGATTGGTGGTTGCTAAAGGCCGGAACTGGGGGCAGGGCAGGGAGAAAGAGAAATGGGTGTACTGTTCTTTGGTTTTTGTTTTAGTGTAAATAAATTGAATTACTTTTTACAAACAACCACAACAGCAAAAGCTGGGGAGTGGGGTGGGGGAGAATCTGATTCAGATTCTCTATCACATTATAATAAGCAAAATGTCCAGCTTAAAAACAGAAATTTATATCTATCCCTTAAATTATTGTGCAAAGCCAATAAAGCTAGTATTTCTCACCACAGCACTCAGAGAAAATACATAGCATTTTGTATCATGTATTTGTATAGTACACAATACAAGTTATACTGGCATAAATGGCTGACTGTACTCAAGGCTAGGGATGAGGGGATCGAAGAGAGGGGCATGCAAGCCACCTGTGTCTCTGGTATGCCAAGGTTAGGAACATGTAAGAACACTGGGATCTCCCTGGTACAGCATGAACTCTCCATACATGTTTTTCATAAATAAAGAGATGCAGACAGATCTGTGAAGTACACCGAGCTCCACACACTGGGGCAGTGATAATGACAAGGAAAAGGCAGGTGCATCAGAGGCCCGTTTTACTGACCTGAGAATCTGCACAGAGGGAATGTGAGTTGTCCCTGCGGCAGGAGGAAACTGCTCTAACTTCCTAATGGACTCTGAGTGACCAGCTAAAGACAAACCCCAGGGCACCTCGCTACACTGCAAGGAACAAGAGCAGCCAGGATGCTGACACATGAGGAATGTCGAGTGCCTGGCATATTAAGCAGTGGCACTTGGAAACTTAAGACTCAAGATTTCATGTCAAGAGCCTCCAACCAATTTGAATCTCTCCTGCCGCTGCCTTCTCTCTGGCGCCACCGTCTGGTGTCAGATGGGTAAAACAGGGCGGGCAAAACTTTCCAAGTCTCTGGTCTTTTTTTTTTTTTTTTTTTTTTTTAATGAAGATTTTTTTTTTCTTTATTGAGAAACGTAAGATTTGGGTACATCAAAGAAAACCAATTTCGAGGGAGGAAAAAATCAAAACTCACAATAGAAAAAAGTTAACCCTATCTGGACCATGGTAGAACCCAGAGAATACATTTGCGTAATTGTTTGGGATTGACGTGTCAAGACTGATCTTACATGAGAAAGAAGCCTAGAGGAAGAGGAAAGAAAGAGGAGACCGAAATTACTCTTTCCCAGATGCTGTTGACCTGCCGGGATGTGGACATCGAATTCCATCAGGAAGACTGGGAACGCTCAGAGGGCCTGGAGTGCGGACCGATGTTGGGGAACCACAGGGACCTGCTCTCCCTGGGTGAGGATCTCTCTCCGCTAGATGTGTGGTCGAGGAATTATTGCCAAATGAAGACATTAACAAAGGAGGATTTTTCCAAACTATAATGGAAAGACACAAAAGCGACAACATCCAGGATTTTGATTTCAGGGAAGTCCGATATGCATGAGTGTGCGAGTCCGTGTGGGTGCGATGAAGCGAATCGCCAAGGTGTGACTGCACTCTGACGAATCTTGCTGGTACAAGAGAACAACAGCACAGCGAGCCCCGGAATAACTTCCCTCCAAAGCAGAGTGTTTTTATAAGAAGAAGTACTTAATATTGTAAACGTAGTGGTGCATAGGTATTTGTTAAAACTAAAAGACACTACAACCAATGCAGGAAATAAAAATCCAGTTTTCTAATAAATAAAATTAGAAAATAGGTTTTCTAATTAAGGATTAAGGTTTCAGTCCAATCTGATTGAACTTCGGGAGTTTGAAACTGAAGAGGAAACTGATGAATGTAATCAGGTTGAGAAGTTTATCAACAATAGTTGTTCTGTTTCACCACTTCAGCAAATTCCTCCTGGTGTCAGCATCAACATTTGTAATAATCTGGGGGAGTATTTTTTAAAGGAAAATTCTAAGTGCTTTATAATTGACGTTTTGAAACAAAATTTGCAACTTGTGGTTCTTGGTGTTGAGGTTCATAGAACAAACTAGGAAGTCGTCAGACCTTGTGCTGAATCCCATGGGGAATCATCTGGCTTTTGAATTGTTTCTTCCTTGTCTCAGAGGGAACAGCAGCAACGGCACCCACTTCTAGCTGGCTTCTTTCGGCATGGGGAGCTTCATCCTCCTGAGAGCGGAGGCCCTCGGAGACTCTAGCATGTGCAGCAGCTCCAAGTTGCCAGTCTCCAGAAACATTCCCTTACACTCTCCAGCCAGCTCTGGGTGCAGTGTTTGGATGCGTGGGAGCAAATGTGGTCCCAGCATCTGCTTCTGTTCCTGGGAAAGGGCTGCGGCTCCTGCCCCGCAGGTGGACCACAGGCTGTGGTGCCTACAGAGGCCCCACGATGGCATATCCGTGTGGTGCAAAAACGCTGGTCACGTCGATCTCGGCCGAGCTTTGTTATCTCCAAGTTGATCTCGAGATCAAATTCTGGGTTCAACTGTTCCAGTCCATCTTCAGTAACAGGAAGACTTGTTTATTTTTCACATTTGCTAGGTGTGCATTTCCTGAGGCTGGAGAAATGAGAGATTTGAAGGATTGTTACCTCAAGATGGTTTTCTTGGCAATTTTCCCGCAAATGTGTCAGCATCATCCCTGTCAGACAGTCTGCACCTCTGAGATTGAGAGAGATTTGTGGATGATTTAGAAATAATAAATGCCACTGTGCAAAAATCACTTCTCAGCGTTAAAAAGCATTTCTGTGTTCCTTGTCTTATGGTGAAGTGTATAAATAGCAAGAGTTTTACAGCTGACAGGCTAGGCTTCAAATTTCAGCCCTACTGTGATACCTTGGGTAAATTACATAACCTCCCTGGCCCTTCATTTCATCATTCATAAAACTGGGATATTTTTTAAATGCCATCCTCAAAATGTTGTGTTGGGAAGATTAAAAAGAACAGTAAGTGCCAAGCCAAACACCTGGCATGCGGTAAGAGCCCAATTAACAATAGCTAGGACTATGATTATTCCCACCACAACTTTGTGAGGTGGGGCAAGCTTGCTCTGCAGATGCCGAAATGAGAGCGCAGAGACATGGAGTGACTAACCCATGCGAGGGGCAGAGTCCGCTGGGCTCCAACTCGGGTTCTCCATGCACTGAGTCCAGGGCTCTTTCCTCACACTGCATACGACACACCTGCCAAGTGTGCAGACACTCAGCTGAGGCTGAGACTACTGGACTGGAGAGACAGTCACCCCCGAGGAACCAAAGCAGGGAGCTGGCAATCCACCAGACCAGCGGGAACTGGATGCCTGAGCTCAGGGGCCTGATGACCCAGCCACAGGGTGGGGAGATTTAACTCTGTGTCCATGGCAGGAAGAACCAGAAGGGTTTGTGAGGCTGAGGTTGTCGGCATTAAAGGGCAGACAGCCCAACAAGCAGCCAGTGAAGGCTGACTCAGGAAGCAACACAATGACATGACAAGCCAGAGGCTAGAAGTGGGGAGACATATGAAGAGCCCAGAGACAAGCAGAACTGGAGGTAGGAAAACTTGATCGACAGGCTCCAAGCTGGCACTAACTGAGGATGGAACCTGCCTTTTGAGTATGGCACATGAAAACTTTGCGTGTGGTAGTCAGTTAAGATATTCCTTTAGAATTCTTTCTAATAACCCCCTGAAAAAGTGTCTTTTCTTAGTAGACCTAGTAACATTTCCCTCATCTTCCTCCAAGTTCAGAATCAAGGAAAATGAGCTGAGAGAAATAGAATTTGATCTGGGATGCTCTGGACGTCCACATGATATGTCCACATACCAGTTCAGTAGGAGCACCGGAATCTCTCCTGTCTAAGATTCCATGGCTCCCCGTTCCCTGGGAGAAAGTCATCTAGCTCAAGTTTCCTCCAGTGCATGGAACTGCCCTTCCAAAGTCATCTGCCAGGCTCAGCTTGAATGCCTCTGGTGACAGGGAGCTCTCTACCTCCTAAGGCAACCCCTTATGTATGGACAGTTCTGAATTCAAGAAAATGTTTTCTTGTTGTATGTGTCAGGATTCCTTCAGTTGCCAGTGACAGAAAAAGTGCAAATGAAACTCATTAGCAAAAAAAATAATAATAAAATAAAATAAATAAATAAATAAATAAATAAGAAATTACTTGGTATGGTGGACCCCTGAGATGCCACTAGGATCCCCCTCCAGTGGAGGACTTTTAGCACCAGCTGCTGACAAGCTGCCAGCAGCCTTGAACTGTCCTGTCAACCCCTTCAGGGACTGTTCCACTGCAGAAGTCCTTCCTGGAGCACCCACGGCCAATGAGGAATCAATACCAGAGATGCCTGGCCATCTCCTCCTGACTCTGATAATTCTGGAAGGCCACCCTAGGCCCAGGGCACCTCCTGGGCTCAGCTGAAGCTGTCGTCAGGCCTGCATTGAGCTTGAATGCTTCCTCTGCAAGTTCTGCTCCCTTCTCCTCCCTTCCCCAAGTGGCCACCCCTAGCACATTTCTAGTAAATATCATGTCCACTAAACTCCATCTCAGACACACTTTCCAGGAAGCAAAACCATAGCACATTGGATCACCCCCAAGGGAAAGGTCTAGGGCCTATCAGAACATCCAGGTGCACAGGATGAGACAGTTGGGGCGTAGTGTCACCTCTGTGGCTGTGCTCTCTCTTGTGTTGGCTTCAAATACATACCTTCTCCTCCTTATTCTTTTTTAATATATTTTATGGATTATGCTATTACAGTTGTCCCATTTCTCCCCCTTCATTCCCCTCCACCCTGCACACCCCCCACCCACCCACATTCTCCCCTTTAGTTCAGGTCCATGTGTCATAAGTTCTTTAGCTTCTGCTTTTCCCACACTATTCTTGCTCTCCCCCTGTCTATTTTCTACCTACCGTCTGTGCTACTTGTTCTCTGTACCTTGTTCCCTTCTCTCCTCCTCCCACTCCCCTGTTGCAAACCCTCCATGTGATCTCCATTTCTGTGTTTCTGTTCCTGGTCTAGTTGTTGGCTTAGTTTGCTTTTGTTTTAGGTGTGGTTGTTAATATCTGTGAGTTTGCTGTCTTTTTACTGTCATTTTTTATCTTCTTTTTCTTAGATAAGTCCCTTTAACATTTCATATAATAAGGGCTTGGTGATGATGAACTCCTTTAACTTAACCTAATTTGAGAAGCACAGGGGGAGGGCAAGAATAGTGTGGGAAAAGTAGAAGCTAAAGAACTTATGACACATGGACATGAACTAAAGGGGAGAATGTGGGTGGGAGGGAGTGTGCAGGGTGGAGGGGAATGATGGGGGAGAAATGGGACAACTGTAGTAGCATAATCAATAAAATATAATTAAAAAATAAGAACATTAAGTAGCAAACATGATTTTATGACACTTCAAATACAACATAGAAAAAATATCCCAAGATAAATAATACAAAACCCCAAATACTGGTCATGACCCACACATTGATTTCACAGCCCATGCTGATTGCAACTCAGTGGCTAGTGATTCCCACAGAATGTGCTAAATGCCACACTGAGGAAACTATACCTGCTGCATGGAAGCCCAAAGTGGGGCACCCAGTAAGATTTAAGAGGTCGGAGGGCTCCCCAGAGGAAGCGATTTTCACACTGAAAGTTCAAGGATGAATGAGTACGAGCTGCAGAGGTTGGGGGTGAGAGAAGGCAGACAGCAGGAGAGCCACACAACCTGCCTGTGCAGAGAGAAAGCAGGGCCCAGGCCTCCTGCCACCGCAGCACAAGGGAAGGAGAAAACAGTATTTCCTGCTTAAAATATCATGGTGAGTCGAGGTCATTGAGCTGAACGCTGGCAAGATGAAAACGTCTTTACAAAAACAGATGTATTCCTTGTAAAAGAAATTTAGTATAGGAAAATACATGTACACACAAATAAAAATATTTCTTGAGATTCTTGAGAAAGATACAACACAGGCAGTTATGATCAAGATATTTGATAGGATGAAATTCAAGGTTATTCTCTCACACTTCCTTAGGGAATAGTAAACTAGGCATAATTTATCTAATTGCTCACACTTACTTTTAATCTCTGTGGAAATAAAACTGTTTAAATTGCAAAGGTGATAAAGCTTTGAAAAACGTAGACAGGTGTGGCTCCTGGCTCCAGAAGGCTCCCCTTCTCCGTGTGACCGCACTCTCCCCTCCCCTGGGCTCACCATGCTCAGCATCGTGCACACCTGCAGACGAGGCAGCCACCCCCCACCCCACCCCGCCCAGCTGCAGCTCCCAGGAGGAAACAGGACTATAAAAAGCATCTCAACCGCACATTAAAAATCTTCCAGCTCTCGGCCTCCACTCCACTTTCCGGCAGTCCGATTGACCTGTTTCCTGCTTCTGCTCCATCTGCCTCGGGCCAGGACCTGGCTCCTGAGCTTCACCTCCTTTTAAGTGGCATTTTACCAAAGGTTTTTCCTTTCCCTGCTTGGCTCCAGCCTCTGCCTCCGTGGCTTCCTCTCTGCATAATCCTTTCCCACACCGCAATCCAGTTATTGTACTACAGGCCCTTGGAAACCAGATGATCTGAAAAGGGGTGTGCATTGTCATTCATTTTTTGGATTCATTAAAGAAGTCCAAGGATCCAAAGGGCACAGAATGGGCTAATTCTGAAGGAGAACGGGGACAAAGTGCATGTGAGGAAAGTGGCAGGTCTGAGCAGAGAGAGAAAGAATGAGAAGGCTCAGGCACCCAACAGACAGCATGACGATGGAGGATTTGAGTGACAGAATGACGCAAAGAAAAGAGTTTACAAAACAAAGCTCTTTTCCACTCAAAATCTTGCTGCATTATGGCTCCAGCCCCCCTGGCCTTTCTCCAACACAACAAACCCCTTCCCACCATGGGTGTTTCCTTCTGCCCAGGCAGGTTGTCCCCAAACCTGGCTCCTCCCTGGTCATTCTACCAAGGCACCTTCTGAGTCTCCTATTGTAAATGCTCAGCCCACCCCTTCTCTCCTTAGTATCTCCTACCTAACTATGTTTACCATATTGAATCCGTCATCATTTAAGGTCTGTCTTCTGCATTAGACTGTAAGGTCTGTGAGAGGGGAGATTGATCTAGCTTAACTCTCTACTCAGCTGTGCCCGACAGACCCTGGACACTTCACTCAGGTGAGCCAATGTGTTTCAGGCTCATTCCCCAGGAAGCGGACTCTGAGGTGAAGCTCGAAGGGACAGGATATTTATTAGGGAGTGCCTAGGGATGGACACTTGAGGAAGGGCGAAGAAGGGAGCAGAAGATGAAGGGGGAGGACTCAATCCATTTGGGCCCAACGACAGCCTCAGCTGAGGCCGGAAGGTGCCCTGGAACCAGAGTGGCCTTGCAGAGTCTCTGGAGCTGGGCAAGGATGATATGCATTTGCACTCGGGCATTGCTCCTTCATTGACTGTGGGTCACCTCAGGAAGGGCTGTGACCTCGGACCAGGTGGCTCGGCAGCAAAACCATCCCTGAAGGGGTGACCGTTAAAGGTTGTCTGCCACCTCTGGTGGAGCTGAGTTGGGAATTAGCGCTTTCTACCCATGCTGACTTCATTGTTGGCCGTGGCTCCTGCAGCGGCAGTGGCCGCTGCCCTTCAGATGGACAGCTTATTCATTTCTCCATCCGCCTGTCCGCCCGTCTGACCGCTGATTTCACAGATATTTTCTGAATGACTACTAGGTTCCAGCCACCTCTTCATAGCACAGGAAGAGCCTGCTCATCACTCACTGTACCATTAGGGTTTTTTCCAAGATTGTAGAAAGTATGTGGGGGAATAAAGGGCCAGAACAGTAAAGAAAGGGAAGGAAAGAGCCATCCAAGCAAAATCCTAGTGGCTTAATTTGAGAAAAAGAACACCATAACTAGTGAATACCAACTATGGAGAGGCATTTGCTGTACACTATTTTATCATCTCAATGAGCGACAAATATAACTGTCTGATTGTACTAAAGAGAGAACCGAGTCTTGGAAAGTTTAGGCAACTTGCGTAGAATCATGCAGCTCCAAGTGGTGCCAGAGACAAACCCAGCTCTGCCTGAGTGTGAGGCTTATTGCTCAATCTTCTGCCTGGGGACCTTGGCCCAGCCCTTGGCTGGGAAGTCATAAGCATGGACACAGAAGGCTCCAGCTGCAAGTGGACCTGTGGTGACCAAGGCTATACCACTGGGGCCAGCCAGGTATTTGACAAACCAAGTCTGTGTTCCCATGGTCCCCTGTGTCTGCACCATTGTGGGTGAACCCCAACCTGCTAACCTTACCTGGCCTGACTCCCGACTGTTTTCTTTGCAGGATGAGTCAGTGCAGCCCTCCTGACCTTGGGCTGTGCTCTGACTCTAATTAGCCTGACCATAACCGCAGTGGCTCAACCAAGAGAGCCCATAACCCTTTCTTGGACGCCCTGCTGAATCTTAGAGGAACGATCTCCTTGAGTATAATAGGTGTAGGTTTCATGCTTCTGTGAAAATCTCCCATTGTCTGGGTTCTCCCATGAAAATATAAACCTGTGCTATGCCCTGCTAATTGGCAAACTACTTCTGGGAAGGATCAAAGTCTAATTCAACTTTGATTCCCAGTGCCCAGTGCATTACCCATTTAGGGAAAATGCTCATGGTGCATTCAATGAAAATGTAAAACCAATCAACACACAATGAGTTCAGCTAGGGCCATTCAGAACAAGAATGACGCTAACAAAAATTACTGATGTGTTCTACTATACCAGAAAGATTGAGATTTAGAATACTTTTTATTTGCTTAACAGATACTTATTGAATACTTGGTAAATGTCAGGCATTGTGCTAGGTGCTAGAAAGACATCACTAAAAAAGAAAATAGAGTTCCTAACTTCATGGAGTGTATTGACCAGAGGGAGAAAGCAATATCAGACAAATCATGGATCAAGCGGCCATCATTTTGCTCAACAGCACAGAGAAGCATGGTGCTGTGCCAGTTAGCAGAGGCTGGGCCCATCTGATCTCAGAGGTCACAGACTTCCCTGTGGAAGTGACATTTACCCTAGAACCCAAAAGATGGATGAGTATTAGCCAAAGGAAGGATTACCATGAAGCAGGAAGGTGCTCTGTCCGTCCCTGAGTCTAAGGAATTGGAGTTGGCCTATATGGCAAAAGCACGAACAGGACAGAGAAACAGAACATGGTGACACTGGGTGATGTTGATGAGGAGGTGGGTCGGGGTCACACAGGGCCCTTTGAGCCATGCTGAAAGATCTGAATGTTTTAATAAAAGAAATGGGAAACCACCGACAGTGTTTAAGCAGGAGAGGAACATAATTAGATTTGTGGGTTTTTTTAAATCTCCCTGGCTGCTATGGAAAACATAATAGAGAACACAAGAAAGGACATGAGGGCACTGGTTAGAAGGCTTTGTCCTAGTCCAGGCGGCAGCCTCTGGTGTCTGGGGTCAAGGTGCTGGCAGCAGACATGCAGAGCAATGGAGAGAAGTGAGAACTGTTTAGAAAGTCATTGGGTCGGCCAGACTTGATGACTGTCCAATCATATAGTGGGTTGGAGTCCAGGGGAGGTGAAAGGGAGAGGGGGTGTCAATAATGACACCTCCCAGATTTCTTTTTGGGTATCTAGGTGGCAGTTGGTATCATCCTCTGGATAGGAAACCGAAGAGGAGGAGCAAGTGACAGCTGATGAACTCATTTTAAATGTGCCGATCTTGCAATGACTGGCGGATACCCAGATGGCGATGACAGTGGGTGGTTAGATACATAAGTCTGAACTCAGAAGACAGATATGAAGCAGATATAAATGTGGGAGCGGTCACCCTACAGGTGGCATTAAAAAGTGTAGAGTGGATGAGGTCACTTAGGGAAGGGCCAGAGTGAAAAGAGAAAGTTAAGACTGACAGGAGCCAAAGCCTAGAATAAAGTTTTCATGACACCCTCATCATGAATAACAAAGCTCAGGGAATGCCAGGAGGTGATCCCGGGTGGCCAGGACTGACTCTGCTTCTTCCCTGTAGGGCTTAGAGCTCCCAGGATCAGCAGTAGATGAAGGTCAGCCAAGCAGTTTGGCAGCAGCTCAGGGGGAGGGAGGGAAGTGCATGCTTATACCCTGATAACCCTGAAATAAGGCAGTTCCCCAGAGGGGCACTGTTGGAATTCCACACTCCTCTTGGGCAGCAGTCTCCATACCAGCCTCCCTCCAGTTCTCCTTCTTGCCATTTTTGCAGCATTGAAATGCTGGACTCCTACAGGGTTCCTTCCAAAACCTGCACAAATCCAATTTCTCAGATACTAAGGGAGTCTGGCCCCTGAATGTCAATGCTTGCACAAAAGAGCTAACCCAGGAAACCTTGTAGGTTAGACATGAACTCGCTGACAATCAGCGCGCCAGCCTGTTGCCAAGCCTCTGAATTATGTAAGCTCTATAGATTTATTAAAAGCTATTTGTCACTTTAATAGCACAAAACCAGGGTGGAAGCCAGATTCTCAACTGAAGCAGACAGGTTGACCCAGGGCATGACTCAGGTGCCTTTTCCCTGCAAGCTCCCTAATGAAATGCCGCAGTCCACTGAAACCCATAAAAATCATAGGAAGATTAGCTTGTACCTTAGAAGTGGCAGTTCCCAGAAAATAAATTTCAAGAATCTTAATACACACCCACACCCTCACGTACATACCTGCATACATGCACACACACATATACACATCCATACCTGTGTGGATATATACAAATACTTTCTGGAAGTGAGAAAATCATTAGTGGGAATGAAAGCCTAGATTCTCTCTCTGCCCTGTAACTGACCCTCCTTTGCACAATTTACCATAATGTATGTTTGTGTATACACAGACGCACATCCAAAGAAGCAAAATATGTTTTGAGCAATAACAAAGGTGTAGTAAATGATCTTTTTCCCATAAGGAAAAAAGCCTGGTCAGTTATTGAATGGGGACAAAGCTTTCTGAAGAAGGTGGCATCGAAGCCAGTCCTAGAAGGTGGCCTAGAAGGTTCCAGTAGCTGGGAGTTGGTGGGGATGGCATTCTAGGTGGAAGGGGGCAGTTTGAACAGAGATGGGGAAGACAGAGAGAACGTTGGGAGACACTGGGCTTTTGCTAGAGCACTGGGCACACCTAGGAGAGTAATGGAAGATAAAAATGGATAAGCAGATTAGAGGCAGGGTCATATCCTGGAGGGTCTCAAATTTTGGATGAAATAACACTCATCTGCAGGAAACAGAGAGTCATTTGAAAGTGTTTCGGTAGGAAAGTGACCTGATTAGGGTTCTGCTTCAGAACTAATCTGCTCACAGGGTGAGGAGAAATCAGAAATGGAAAATGCATGCGGTTATAACATCGGGCCAGGCCGAAATTTAAAATAGTGATGCTGATGAGTGTCTACTGACATAGAAAAATGCCTGTAATAACTTTCGAAGCTCATTTAAGCCAGTTACAAATTGGCATGCATTATATGATCTCATATTTTGTAAACATAAATATATATACCCATACCAGGTATATGTGCAGAGAAAAGTTTTGCAAGAAATACATCCAAATACAGACATTAGCTATTTCTGGCTGGTAAAATTACAGATGGCTCATTTTTCATTTGATTTTCCCATCTACTCTAAAATAAAGTAATAGAATTTAAATTATTTCTCACCATGGACTGTATCTTGTGTTGAAAAAAGGTGTTGGCGGTGGGTAGAATCTGCCTCTATCAACCAAAAAGCCCACCCAAGTACTTTCCTGAACTATAAATAGAGTCCTCCACCTGGAAGCTGGACAGCCGGAGCACAGGCCACAGCGACCTGAGGAAGGGAGGAAGCCACCCAAGCAAGAACACGACCCTTTCCTCTGAGGTGTCGCAGCACCGACGGCCCTGGCACTTGGGAGCCCTACCACCTGGCGTAGGTGAGGAATGCCAACAGTCACGAATCTGGGCTTAAACCAGGACCAGCCCTTGTGCCGCTCACAGGCCGGGAACACCCTATCACCGGAAGAGTCCCTGGGCTCACCGAGACCAACTATACCCCGAGTGGCCGTTAAAAATGGGGCTGTGAAAGTTAAATGTACCATAGAGGTGTTGTACATGCAAAGCACCTGGCCAGTTTAGTGCTCGACAGCATCGCCACCCGCACCCTAACTCCACCCTGCTTGCTGATTCTAATTCATCCAGAGCACACAATGAGCGAAGCTCCTACTTATTTTATATTCCGTTTCCTTGCAGATGCTCGCCATGCTTTTCTCTCCCTCAGCGCTTCCTGCTCAGTTCCCTCTGGATTCTTGAATGTGAGCTTCCCAATAGCTGCAATTTTTATTAGTTGTTTCCTCTGCCCTTCACCCAGGACCTAGAGCACCAGCTTGGCCCATAGTAAGGGCTCAACAAATAATTATTGAACAATGGCCTTCACACGTGCTATGCCCATAATGGAGAACATGCTTCCCCTGCCTTTTTGCAAGCAGAAGCTTATTCCTATGAGTCTGACTTTGTTTGGTTTAAACATCACTCTCTCTGGGAAGCTTTCTGGAATTAGCCAGAGTCCTCTGGTAATTATTCTCCTGGTATCTTGTACTTCCCTCTTTAGCACTTGCCATCATTGTAATTACCTAATTACTTAATCTGTTTGCTGTTAGCATGGAGACTCAGTGAAGCCAGGGACCAGGCTGGTCTTGTTTACCATTATATCCCTGGTTTCTAGCACAGAACCTGGCCCGCTCGATGAACATCTGTCAAGTGACCAACTGATGGAACGCATACAACTTGATGACCACTGAAACCTCATTGAAAATGGGGTTATTGTCATTGCTCCGGGTATTGACGATGATTGCGGACAGCTGGCGGCAGAAGACGTCATAGAACCAGGCTAGGCCACAGTCATTTCCTGTCACCCAGTGCTGTTTCTTCGAGTAGATTCGGGAAACTGGGGGATGCACTGCAATTAGTCTCATTCAGAAAACATACGCAGGTGTTGTCAGGTGAGGTACAAATCCCTAAGGCAGTCTCTGCTTTTGAGGGGCTTACGGTTTAGTAAGGGTCACAGACCTAAACATAGAAAGTCACTGACATGTGGGAGGCTGTATTAGTTTTCTAGAGGTAGCATCACAAAGCACCACACACCGAGGGGCTTAGAAATTTACCGTTTCACAGTCTGGAGATTAGGTCAAGGCCAAAGCATCCGAAGCGCCACGCTCCCTCTAGAGGTGCGAGGGAGAGGTCCGTCCCAGGCCTCCCTCCTAGACGCAACTCCAAGTCCTCCCATGGCGTTCTCCCTGTGTGCATGTCTCTGTACCCAAGGCCACCTTTCTATAAGAACACCAGTCCTATGGGATTAGAGCCCACCCTAGTGACCGCAGTTTTACTTCATTATCTTTAGAAAGACCCTGTCTCCAGAGAAGGTCACCTTCTCAGGCTCTGAGGGTTAGGGCTCCAAAACAACTCTTTTGAGGGGCATAATTCAACCCAGAACAGAGGCACGCCGAGAGAAGTCTGCACAGGATTCAGTGTGGCAACAGGAAGAAAGAGACCACTCCGGTGGGGGCGGGGATGGGGATGCGGAGGTCAGGAGGAGTGCAGGAAAGACTTCTCAGAGCAGGCAAACCTTGGACCAAGTCATGAAGGGTGAATGGGCATTTTACAAGAAGCCTGGGTTGGGTGCGGGGCTTGTATATGATGTGAAAGGGGTGGGACAAGGTGGGCAGGGACCAGAGGATGAAAGACTAGGTATAACCAAAGTGTTGGTTCTGAAAGCCCCGTGAGTCCTCCAGGCTTCTGAAATTATCTTCATTCAATAGTTGAATGGAAAAGGTGGCCACATCGTAGATAGTGGGAAGCCTGGTGTCTCTGAAGAGTGGGTGCGGGTCTGGTGGCTGCGGGAGGCGGGACTCCAGACTCACCCCCGCTCTCAGCCTCTGCTGCAGCCTGTCCTATGCATCCCTGGATCCTTTCTGGGTGCCAAATTGTGCTCCACAGTGGTGGGGGGCGGGGCATGGCCAGCTTACGCTGCAGGCATGGGAGAGCAAAAGGACACAGCACAAAGCAGAAACAGCTTGCTGTTACGTGGTGCCTGGGCTGCCCCCAACTTGCCTTGGTCTCCTCCACTAAAGAAAATTTCTCACCAACCAACTTAATCTTCTTAGGCTCCTGTGACCCCACCTTCTCTGATGAAGCAGTTAGAGTCTTTTAAAAAGACCAACGCCCAGGACCACCTCCGACCATGTAAGTCATACTCTATGGGCCCAGGCAGGTGGATATCTTAAAGTTCCTGGATGATTCTAGAGTGTCCCCAGCGATGAGAATTCCACTCTGTGTCTAGACCTTGTACGTACCTCCCCTGCCCCATTGTCCTGGCAGCTCAGGACAGCCCTAGTTCCTATGATCTAATTATACTGAGCAACTCCTCTCTCTGTCTCTGTCTCTCTTTCTCTCTCTCTCTCTCTGCCCTCCGTCCCTCCTTCTCTCTCTGAGTTGCCTTCACTTATCCTGGCCTAGGCACCTTAGGACATATCTTCTATAAATAAACAAATAAATAAATGAAATCATGATGTGCTCCCACGTAAGAGAACCCTTTTCCTCTGAAATGAATTGCATCTCTCTCCTATAAGGAAAAATATCGCAACTGCCAGCTTTTGTTTTAAATATCACATTTCAATGATTTTTAAGACTCATATTTTTTCCACATGTCAACCTATCTGATTTGGGTATGCCTTAATCACCGAAGGGTTATCAGAGTCCATTTGACAGTGTTTTTTCAGTACTTCAAATGATGTTATACCTGATAATTACAAGAGGATTTGATTTGATGTGATACTGTAGTGATAACCTTTTGAATTCCTCCTGCTCCAAGGGCAACTCTCGCTGAGGAATTGGGACTTTGTGCTATAGGTAGTAGGGAGCCTTCAAAGGCTTTTGAGTGAAGGAGTAACATAGCAAAGCTTTGCTTCCTAGAACTACTCTGTCTCACACCCATGGGAGTAAGGCTGGGGTGCTCAACTGAAGTGGAATAACCAGGCCTGCTTAGGGATGAGGGGATCCAACCTTGGTTCCTTAGGAACATGAAGGATTTCAATTTCCTGCATTAAGGCTCCCCTCAGGGAAGACCTCTCTGCTGTCTCCCAAAAGCCTCAGGGGTAGCATTCATTGCCTTGATGAATTCTCCACTTGCAGAGCCCGCTCAGCTGCCAGCCAGAGACCTGACTTTGTTGGCACTCTGCACCGGGGCCCCTCCCGCCCAGACAGCCAGGCATTAGGCACGCACACGCGAGAAGTCTGATACATGAACTACAGGGTGCCCATTCATCAATCTACAGAGAGAAATAAAGCTGGCAGGCAGACAGAACTCTGGAGCAGCGAGATCAGACCATTCCTTCCCCAAAGACAAATAGAAGGAGAAATCCAGTTTATTTACTTATAATGAGAAATCAGCTTTCAAGAGGACTGAAAGTTCACTTTGGCTGGAGCAGTTTGTTCTTTCCCTGTTGAAAAATGAAGCCAGATTATCCAGAAGAGACTTAGTGAGCAAGGAATCGGGGCAAGGGTGAGGGTGGAGCATTAGACTCGTCTCTCAGATGAATTGCTGGCGGCAGTCCCGCCCACTATAGGGGTTGCCCTGCCTGGTAACCTCACTGCTCAGGTCTGCTGGCACAGCTTGCTTCTTGCCTGGACACTGGTTGGACAGACATTGCCAGCATTTGCCCCTGAGACTTGTCACGTTAAGCTTCCAAGGCAAGCCAGTTCACATATTTTACAGTAAGGTCGTCCTACCCCAAAGCAAGTAGGGCTTCACTTACTCCCTCCCAGTCACAATCAACTCCAGCCTCATGTATTCAAGAACACACTTAAACACAATCTCTTGGGTTTTCCCTCAAATGATTTATCCCAACCTCTATAGGTATAGTTTATGGTGTTCTTAGGAACCCTGTCTGTGCTTTCCTGGGGACTAGCAACAGGAGAAAATAACCTTTTAAATACGGAACTTAATTCCCCTTTTTCATCCTGGGCATGGAAACCCCTCCTCCTCCCAGGGCTGGAGCAGCCTGCGTGGCTTGTCCCCAGGGCCCTGTGAAGCAAGCTGGATTTCATATTCAGGAAAGGAAGACAAGAGCCCAAAGCACAGGAAGGGCTCATTAGTGGTCTCAGACCAGGGATGGGCTAGTTGGGTCTGCATTGCCAGGGCCATCCTATCAGAGGGTTAACAACGCAGACCCTGCAGACACACAGAGCTGGGCTCCAACCCCGGCTTTGCCTTAGCCACTGCATACAACCTCTCTGAGCCTTATCTTTAAGATAGGATAATAATACTTGTATCTCCCAGAAGGACGAAGTAAAATGATAATGCTTGGCACGCGGTAAGCATTATCTTTCCTCTTTCCTTTGCAATGTTCCCATTATTGGAAATTGTTCCCCCAAAGCCTTAGACCTCCAAAAACCAGCTCCTCCTCTGCACTCTTCCCGGCCCCACCCACCAGGCCTTTCAAAGGGAGTGACAGGGGCATAGCAGTTAAATTCTGTTCTTTTTTTTTCTTTCAATGTCTTATGGACACCAAAATATTCACATCTACATATTTACCTCTAAGATTTACTTTAAAATAATGGGATGAGGAAGCAGGGAAATGGAGAGTGTAGAGAGAAGATTATTGGCCAGGAGTTGATCACTGTTGATGTTGGATAATGGGTACAGGGCTCATTATACTGTTTTGTTGTTGTTGTTGTTGTTGTTGTTGTACTTTTGCATATATTTGAAATTTTCAGATTAAAATCTCATTCATGAGATTTTTTTTTTAAAGAAAAACATCTTATGAGTAAGCTTCTGTATGTCAGACACTGGCTGAGAAAATAAGGTTTAAAAGAAGAATGAGTCCCAGCTCTGCCCCTGATGAATTTACAGGTGGAAGGGACAGGCATGTTAATGGTCATTGCAATTAGATTGCAGCTGAACAGGAGGCGTGGGGGCCCAGCAGGGCCCTTGCCCAGTGCCTGCCTGCTCTCAGCCAGACCACGTCACTGGCATGTACAAATGCGGGCTGTGTGGAGAAGAGCATGCCTGATCGGGCACCGTTCCCATCATTGCAGGCTTCACGGCTCAGTTTATAGGTCCCCTTCTGGCAGAGCCACTTTCTTCTTGTCCCTTCCAGGAAGAATTAGGCGCCTTGCTCTGAGCCTCTATCACATTGAATAGAGTGGTTATTTGGGGGATTAGGGGGAGGGATGGAGGAGTCGTCCCTGAAACCTTACATAAGGCAAAGCTCCCAGAATTCAGGACCTGAGTTGTTCTCATGAGGAGATCCACTTTCAATAGTACTTGAAATCTGCTTTCAAAAGTTCACATAGGCCAAAGTGGCTGTTCTTTCTGTTAAAAAACAAAACAAAACAAAACAAAACAAAACAAACCACCAGCACATCAACAATAGTGGCGCCCCCATGAGGCAAAGTGTGAACATGGTCAGTAAGTCACTCAGTTTTCTTGCATTGCACTTGAGCAACTCTTGACCAAGTTACAATTTGAGAGGCTTTTTATTTCTTCAATATTTGCACATAATGAAACAATGTACAAGGTCTGTCCAGAAAAAGACCAACCATTGTTAATATAATGAGATTGATTTGCATGATATCCATGTAACCTGGCAGCCAAGGAGAGTGGACTGGAATGCCCATGCGTGAACAGCGACATCACTGTACTAGTCAGTGGGGGTGGTAGACACCATCGAGTGAGTGTGTGTACTATGTGGCCATCACATTCAAAATGACTGAGTAGAGCAACAAATCTGCATAAAATTTCACATTGAGCTTGAACATTCTTCTGTGAAAATTATTGGGATGATTCAGAAGGCCGAAGCTATGGGTAACTGGTGATTGGCAGCTTCATCACAACAATGTGCCTGGTCATGCGTCACATCTCATGCAGAGTTTTTTGGTGAAATGTCAAATCATCCAGGTGACTAAGCCCCCCTCCCCCCCCAGATATGGAGTCCTGCAACTCCTGGCTTTTCCCCAAACTAAAATCACCTTTGAAGGGAGAAAGCTTTCAGACCATTGATGAGAGATTCAGGAAAATATGACAGGGCAGCTGATGGTGATTGGGAGAACTGTGTGAGGTCCCAAGGTACCTTCTTTGAAGAGGACTAAGGCATCACTGTCCTATGTGCAATATTTCTTGTATCTTCTTCAATAAATGCCTCTATTTTTCATATTACATGGCTGGATACTTTCTGGACAGACCTTGTATTTCTACCATGCTGTTCAAATCTGAAGTGTAATTTCAAATTGCCCAAAACTTGACTTTTGAATTATGTTATCTGTTTACTTCCCTGATGGTCCTCTTTCTCTCCCCTCCTCTTTTCCCAGTTGAATAGAAGGAGGGAGGCAGAAAGGATGAGAGGAAGGAAGGGAGGGAGGCAGGAGAGGGTAAGATTAGACAGAAACACTGTCTTCTCTTCCTCTTCCTTCTCCCCACCCCTCAGGCTAAAGACATGTCATATAAGGATTTGAAATTAGCAATCATCTTTTCTGTGCTGAGCAGTAACTGACATGTAAATGACGTTAAATCCTGCTGCTGACAAGCGTCCCTCTTTGGGCTTGTCATTTCACTTTCCAGAACCTTCATTCCTTGATCTATAGCACCAGGAACAGCACGTACTGACCTGACTTCCTAAGTATCATAGAAGGGTCATACAAGATAGAGCAGCAGAAAGCCCTTGTAAAGCTGTAGACTCACCTTAGGGGTGGTGTGACCAGCCACCACAGGGCATCACAGCCTGGAACTTCTGACCCATCTCACTAGGAGTCTCCAGATGTGGCTGAGCTTATGTTTACAAACCACTTTAATAAGCAGGGTTTTACTGGCTGGTGTGGTTCAGTGGATAGAGTGCCGGCCTGCAAACCAAAAGGTCACCAGTTCAATTCCCAGTCAGGGCACGTGGCTGGGTTTGGGGCCAGGTTCCCAGTTAGGGGCGTACAAGAGGCCACCAATAGGTGTTTCTCTCTCTCTCTCTTTCTCCCTTCCTTCCCCCCTCTCTAAATAAATAAATTTTTTTTTTAAAGAAGTAGGGCCTTAAGAGATCTTGGGTCACTTCTGGCTAAATGACTTCTTTCATTTAATTTTCTTTCAAAAAAGGGAGGCTACTTGCTCTATCCCTAGTGACACCACAGTGTTTGAATCAGCCACATGAGTGCAGAAGAATTTTCTGAGGACTGGGTAAAAATATTCTTCTTCTTTTTTTTTTATGGGACAGCAATATGTGCCTATTAAGAATGTGCATGACATAGGAGTATAGAAAGTGTAAGGTAAAGCCCCATTTCTCCACATACAATTCTACCCTTCCCAGAAGTAGCCGCTGTTAAAACAAATGTATAAGGCTTTCTGGGCATAGTGTTCTGAGATCTGCAATTTTCTTTTTTCACTTAACCACAGTTTTTTTGGGTTTTGTTTTTTTTACCAAGGGTGAATATTTTTAAAGAACTTTTGAAGGAAATATAAACTTTTCGAAGGAAATATAAACTTCTCGAGGGAAATTATAAACCAAGGGCACTGCTCATTCAAATGTGTTTCTCAAGACAAAACAAGGTTGCAATGTTATCCTAGCGTCCGAGAGAAAATCATGCCCTATGCACACCTCCAGCACCTGTTTGTCCTCCCGAACTAGAATGTGAGCTTCGTGAAGCGGTGCTCCCAGGACCCAGCACAATGCCTGGCACGAATAAATGTTTGCCGCGCGAACAAACAAATGAACAAATGGAACAGTCCCTGTGATTCCTGCAGAATGAACCCCCACTGGGCCCCTTCTGCGCTTTATGGCATCTTGCTTTCCCAGCACTTTCTTTCACACGTTAGGGCACTGTGTTCCCACAGCAGCCCTTTGATTTACGCTGCTCTTTCCATTTTATCAGTATTTTAGAGTTGGAGAAACTGAGTCCTAGTGAGGTCACTGAGCTGGGCCTAGAAACCCAAATATTTTCCATCACACCCGCTCTTTATACGCGTTAATGTCAGCCTCTATTACTTACAACAGACAAGGAAGAACAGAATCAGGTTAATTTCTCCAGGGCTAAGAGCTTTTTTGAGGTGGTGAGGGTTAACCCTCTTTAGCCTACGAGCAAGGAAAGCTACCTTAAGTCAGGTGCTGCCCCGCTGGGCCTGCACAGCAGGGAGCTCCAGGAGGTCCTCCCTTTCACAAACGCATCTTCTGCCATCTGCTGGATGAAAGCAAAATTTCCTTACTGCCATTCATCAGCTATCGTAATAGTTTTCGTCTACTGAGAACCTACCTGCTCAGTGCCATGCAATTTACATATTTAATTTCTTTAATCCCTCCACACAGCCCTAGAAAGTAGATCCAATCTAGTTCTTATTTTCAGATGAGGCAGATGAGGTAACTCACCATACATGTACCAGTTTCCTAGGACTGCTGTAACATCACCACAAACTTAGTGGCTTAAAACAATAGGAATTGCCCTGGCCAAATAGTTCAGTTGGTTAGAATATCAGCCCAATACGCCAAGGTTGCAGGTCTGATCCTTGGTCAGGGCACATATAAGAATCAACCAATAAGTGCATAAATGAGTGGAACAACAAATTGACCTCTCTCTCTCTCTCTCTCCCCTGCTTCCTTCTCTTCTCTCTCTCTCTCTAAAATCAATAAAATATATATTTTTTAAGTTTTAAAAACCACAATAGGAACTTACACATCAGAGTCACAGCGGTCAGGTCAGAGTCTGAAACCAAGGTGTCGCCAGGCAGTGCCCCTTCCCGGAGCTCTAAAGGAGAATCCTCCTTGCCTCTTACAGCTTCTTACGGCCCCACGAGTTCCTTGACTTTTGGTTGCATCCCTCCAGTCTCTGCTTCCTTCCTCACCAGTCATCTTTCCCTCTTTCTCTGTGTCTCCGCTGTGTGTTTCTCTTATGAGGATACTTGTCACTGAATTTAGATTACACAAGAATGATCCAGGGTGTTCTCTTCTCAAGATTCTCAACTTCATCACGTCTACAAAGACCCTTATTCCAAATAAGGTCACATTCACAGGTTCCTGAGACTAGAAGGCAGACAAATCTTTTGGGGAGTGGAGTGGGCACCACTCAACTCACTACACTACGTGCCACAGCTGATAAATTGCATCACCTATGCTCTGAATTATTGTTAGGGGGGTCAAGTTTGTTGCTAGCAACTCTCACCTTTGTGTCTTGTCTACCCTTCAATCCCTGTCATTTTAGGCTTCAAGGGACAAAAGAAAAAGCCTCACACTCTGAGACTTCCCACAGATGCTCATTGCATAGGGGAGCCACATGATTTACTATCCAAATGAGGACCCATTTGAGAATGAAAGAGTAAAAGTGAGAATTAACAATTATCCTCTGATAACAGGCAAACCAGGGCTGTGCCGGGCAAACCTAGACGCCCGGCCTGTCGCTGCCTCCCGGCAGCAGGTCCCTGCTGCTGGCTTTTCCAGAACTGTGTTCTCGTCTCCTCTTTTACTCCCACAGTCACCTCCCTCCCATTGCACACCTCCGCTGTCAAGGTGATCAAGAAACCGGGAGGCCCAGCAGATGCCTACTGAACAGCAGGTGCTCAATTCATTTTTAAATGGTTGTTAAACATGGACTTTGTGCCACGAATTGCTGGCACGCAATCCTTACCCTTAAGGAGGTTAGAGACCAGCAAACAAGCAAAGAGCCAGAAGTGCAGTCAGGGCGACCAGCCGCTGAGCTGCTGCCTGAAGGAGGAAGTCGCACCTGAGGAAAGGGAAGGGAAATGGAGTGGCACCCAGTGTTCCAGGGGTTCCAAATACTTTGGGTCACGCAGTCCTCACAGTCCTGTAAGATACGGGCCCAAAGTCCATCAGCAAAACTCCTTGGGGCCAATGTGTTAGGGAATTCAGATATTTCTGGATTTTAGAGAAATATGTTGTAAGCATTTACTATTATTTACCCAATGCTCTGGGTCTATACCTCATACCTAATTCTGCTACTAATATACCCCTTTGCTACAGGATATATCCATCATTCTGTATATTCACGTTGAATAACGTAAACACAAATGATAAAAAGCTTCATGTCAATTCAGGAAATGGTTTTACTGCCAAATTAATTCAAATCAATTATATTTCACTGTTAAATGAATTAAGAAAAAGATGTCAGTTTTTATGGCTTTTGGATTGGAGAATTATAAATAAGAGATTGTAGGGCTGTATCATTTGCTCCAATTTGCAGACAAAAAAACTGAGGGTCAGAAAAGTTAAGAAACTTGCCCAAGACACACAGCTGGTAAGCGATGCAGCGGGAACTGGAGCGCTGGTCTGCCTGCCCGGCTCACTGAAGCATCAGCCTGCGTCTGTTTTTGATTCAGGTGAGCGGCCGGAGCCCTACCATGCATGCTCCCAGCAACGTCAGGCTCTCCGCACTAACCATGGCTGCTCCAGGCCCGCTGTCGTTGGGAAACACTGGAACCAAAGCTGTGAGTCACATGAACACGCAGAGTCTTTTTGTTTGCCCGTGTTTGTGACACGCTGCTCCGAGACAGCTGGTAGTGTGAATAATTCAATTCTGTGGCTGCAGGCAGGGGGTGCATTGTAACACATGAGTGTGGAAGGGGCTTTAATTAAAAAGTCATGCAGATGGCAACACAGGCAGGCAGAGTGGCCTAGCAGCAAAGCCAGGCAGCCCCTTTTTGTTGACCTACTTCAAACACGTACCACTATTTAACTTTAAAAAAGAAAATAAAGTCCCCAAGTGAATAATTATTATTCCTAATAGCATCCTTCAAGAAATGGTCCAACCAGTAGAAAATAGTCAATCCAAGAATAATTTTAAATGTGTGCCTCCTTACTGATGAGGATCATGTTTCCTGCCCTCCCACTCCCAACACACACAGGCAGCCCCCACACATCTCACACACATTACACATCAAACATGTACCACACATGTCACATGCACCACATATGTGACACACACATATACCACAGACCCCACACATCACACCTACCACACGTGCACACCACACATCACATACCACACACATATACCACATACACACATCATATGCTACACATGTATCACACATGCACACATATAGTGTGCATCCTGCAGATGGTAAAACTTGGCTGAAATTTCATCTTTTCACCTCCACTAGGAGGGGGCATACTAAACTCTACTGGTGCTGCTGACCCCTGTCAGAGTCAGCAGGTGGGGACTCCATCTCATCAGTTTTAACGTGACTTGTCACCACTCTTGGCTCCTTGGGCAGAGAATTCACTGCAGGCCAGTAAAGATGCAGTTTTCAGCCTTGAAAGCTGAACTTTAGAGGAAACAAGGGACTAGTTTAGAGGAACAAGGCATTCAACACTGTTTTGTCTCTTCACACAAAAGATGTCATGTCAGAAAATTCTCTAACGTGTCAGTTTTGTGTTCCTCAACTTCAGCGATGAGGCAAGAAAGACAGCTTACCTAAATTAATCCAGAATTTTCCACTCTAATTGCAACAATGACAATTACGATGATTGCTAACTTTACTGATTAAGAGGCTACTATGATCCAGGTGAAATTAAGCATGCTGCGTGATTTCTCTTGGGAGAATAACAGTGACCAAAATACAGTTTTCAGGACTGTACTATAATGTATGCAAATAACAACAGCAAATACTCACATAGTGTTTTCATGTGCCAGACACTGTTCTCAGTGCAATATAAGTAATCGTCTCATTGTAACCCATGCAACTACGCTGTGAGGTAGGTAGGTACCTACGCTACACCATCTTGTGGATGGGGAAACTGAGACCCAGGGAAATTAAGTAACCTGTCAAAGTCACACAACTAGTAGGTAATGCACATGTAAGTAAGTAAGTAAACAACACACTAAGCTCATAAGTAGTGTAGCTGGAATCGTGATTGACACACGCAAGTCCTAAAGCCCATGTTCTCTCCGGCTACAGCGGGGATGTTGTCTCTCCAGGGACAAGACCTATCAGTATTCCTTATCCATCCCTGCATCCCAGTTCCCAGCACTGTACCTGCCGGGAACAGATGCTAATGCATGCTCAAGGAGGAAGGAAAAGGGAAAGTGAGAGAGGGCGGAGTGAGGGAGGGAGGACAGGAGTTTCAGAGACACCCCCACAGAGTGTTCACCATGGAAATGAAGGCCTAGGCCCCCTCAGTAACCCACTGCGATTTTCCGAGAGAGGAGAGCTGAGGGATGGATCTGTGGGGGTTTGCCTTCGTGAGCTGTCGGACTGACTGTTGTACCACAAAGGGAGGACCTTTGGAACTTCACCAGGGACCGAGGAACAGTGCCTGTCAGGATCTGCTCACAATTCCAGTGGCGGGATTAACAGGCCCCCCCCCATCGATCGAGCAGGGGTGCGACTGGGGGCACAGGAGCGTGGCTCGGTGGGGAATGATCACTCCACTGGGTCCAGTCTGCAGACTCCAGACTCTGCGGTGTAGAGAGAAGCTAAGGGAAACAACTGGCCCACTGCCCCCTCAAGGCTCCAGAAATTGTTATACCTAATTAATGTAGGCATCACGTTTCATAGGAGTTATGTGTTTATGTCTATTTATCCTGCTAGCCCAAGTGTTCCTGAGGTGTAAGGAACTTGTTATTCATCCTTAATACGGTGTAACTGGTTAAACATGTGCCTGGGAAGTCGGATCACCTAAAATAATATTAAAGCTTTATCACTTACTGTGCAATGTTTGGAAAGTTACTTAACCTCTCTGAGCCCCTCTTTTCTTATTTGTTAAATGGGAAATAATGACAGTGTTTTCCATAAGGGAACTTCATCAGCCACCAAGCAAAGATTTCTGGCTGCCACCTCAAGAAAGAAGTTACGCCTGAGGGAAGAATTACTGGGGGCGAGGGGATCGCATGAAGCTGAGTTCTGTGTGCGTTGTATCATGAAAGCCTGAAGATTACGTGAGGCATTGATGCAAATTTCTTAGCAAAATGCCTGGCTCATGTTTGTACACATAAGAATGTCTAAATGTATATAATGTTCATAAAAATTTATTTGAGCCAAACACAGGATATAACTGGAAGCAACAGTTCAAAGGGCTGAGACAAACACTTCTGAGAACAGCAGTTTGCAGCTTCTTTTTTTTAATTAAGGAGGGAAAATAAGGAGATTACATGAAGGTGGGAGAAAGCAAGGTGGGGATTGGATTATGGGATAGTTTACAGGATTATGTGCTCTGGAGGGTGGGTTTCCTGTTTAAAGAGAGGCATTTCAAAACTGGGTTACCCTAGATGCACAGAAACAATGGGCGGGGCTGGCTGAAGGCAAAGATGAACCTTGTACTAAAGAAGTTACAGCCCTGGGGCGTGACTGCCCCCCACAACCTGCCCAGTTAGGAATTTATGGTCAGATCGCTCTGTGAGGTTCCTAGAACCCCTTTTTTGGCCACATATCACGTGTGACAAAGACAACTATGTTTCCTAGTACACTCTCCTTTCTTTAGTAATAATGTCACCAAAGTTTCAGCAGGGTGTGTACCTGGTTTTAAAAAGGAGACTCTGGAGAACTATAGAGAAATGGTGGGGTGCGTGTGGCTAATAGCAGATACCCACTTAGAGAAGCCATTGCCAAAGTCAAGGTGAGAGGAATACCAAGCACTCTCTTGGTGGTGGAGAGAGTGGTGAGCGCTCGGGTGTTTCTGGGGCAGGGTCGGCCAGATTTTATGAGCAACGCAGGGACTGGAGACAGGTGAGAGGGAGGGAAGAGGCTAGGGGACACCCACGTTTTCAGCATGGTAACTAAGCAACTAGAGAATGGAGGAGAATGAAGGAGGCGGAACAGGTTTGGGAGGCAGGTGGTGGGTGTAATGCCGCCGTGTAGGGGTGGAGGGGCCTGAGGATGTCCTTCTGGATGTCTGACCAAGTTCCTTTGTTTGCTGCCTCTGTGGAATAATGGCTCATCATCAGTGTGAGTCCTGAGAAAGCGTCCCACACAAGAGCGCGTGAATATTCTGTGCCTGGAAGATCAAAACACCCTGCCGGGACAGCGACTGTTGCACGGGCACAGCCCACCCGGCAGCTCTCAGGCAGCTGCCCCTGCCTTTCCGGGCTTGTTTTCCACACTGGCAGCTCAGCCTGACCTCGCCCCACACCAGGTCCCGGGGAGGGAGACAAAAGATATGTACCCACAGCGCTGCACAACCACATCCACCACGTCACCAGTGGCTTCTATGGAACATGTGGCCACAACATGCAAGCTTCATTTTTACTGAAGACTCATTTCAGTGAAAATAGCTAATGTGATTGAAAGGACAAAGCCAGCGCCATTTGCTGTTGTGGCACCATTTGCCCAGCAGGCCTGTGACCCTGTTAAACATGACAGCCATTTCACTCTTCTGAGCTTGTGTCCCCAGGACTGGAAATTGCTGGAAGCTAGAACAGAACTAACCGCTCCCGACAGCCACAGGCAGACGATAACATTGGAACGAGCTGCAGCCTCGTGTCACGGCGCTCAGGGGCCACACAGCAGCACCCCCACCTTTTCGAATCCAGCTACAGTCCAATAAAAGTTCACAGCTCCCACCCTCAGTTCTGGTGCCTCTCTCCACGCCGTGCCCCTCTCCTCTCTTGGAGGGCGGGTGAAGACTTTGCTCTCCGCACTTGCATCTCTGCGTGAATTCTTCCACAGCCCGCGGCACCGACCACCCAAACAGCGATCGGGTTGAATGCACAGCTAACGATGGAGTCACTTCTCCATTGCGGCTCTGCTCTTGGCAGACATTCCCCTGGAATTCTGTTTTGCACCAACACGGTGCGGGCTCTTCCAAGTCTTGTTAAGCTACAAAGGGCGTGAAGCAAGGGTGCCACCCAATCCCCCACCCCGGACAGAGGAGGTCAGACTGAAGGATGACTGATTTTCTTCTTGGCAGGGAGTTCTAAGAGGTGAACCCACAACCCTGGAGACCTAGCCTAGGGTTTAACCTACAGTGTGAATGCCTGTTGTTACCTAAATCCTTTATAGGTACATACTACCTCATCTGATCCTTAGCACTAATCCAGAAGGCAGGGAAGATGAGGCTCAGAGAGGTTAAGGAACTTGCATAACCCCACACAGCTAACAAACAATAGTCAGGGGACTCTAATCAGACCTGCCTCACCTGGTACTTGCCTCCCCCATCAGCACAGGCCTCCACCTCCCTGGCGGCATGAGCCGGTACCATTGCTGTCGTTTAGCTCTGGGCCCTCCAGCTCAGTTTGCCTGGTCTTCCACCTGCTGTTCTTCGTACGCGGCCTCCCTGTTTTCCCAAAGAGATGTGTGTGGCTTTCTACTGTCCACTCAGTGCCGGAAAAACAAACGTCTTGACCATGAAGACAGCAGCGGTGTCACTACTGGATCTACTTGCTCCGTGGTGACGGGGGTCACGCCAGCTCTGCGAAAGTGGCCGTGGGGTGCAGCTGTTAGTACAGGCGACCATCACGCCGAGCTGCGGGCCTAATGGTTTTAAAAATCAAAAAGGTATATATTTGGGTCCACGTCAATGTACATTTTTTAAAAGCAAATCTAGGATTTGAGCATTCGGAATTGCGAGGTGAAGCAAGTGGAAAGGGATGGAAATATTTAGAAGAGACTTTTTGATAGTTCCATTTTTCTTCTCTTTGAATTGTGTCTGTTTCCTCCGAGCTGGCCTTCCTCTGGCCGTGACCGGTCACTCCCATTGGACACTGAGGCACTCAGGCTAGAACAGGCCAGGCCTAGCCTCTTACAAGGACGCAGTGGTAGAGGGGATAGCACACCGGCTTTGGGTGCCTCAGCCTAGACATGCACGTATCACTTCTGATCGAATTTCAGTGGCCACAACTAATTCCAGGGGCTGGGGAAGTAACCTCTCCCTGTGCTCAGGATGAGAGGAGAAGGGGGCGTAGGAGCCCTTGTGATCTCGGCGCCTGAGGCTTTTCTTTGATGTCTGAAGAGCCTTAGTTCACCAGTTCACCTTAGTTGATGTCTGGTGATGATTAGGGATAAGGGGAAGGGGGATTCTGGCGAGATGCCAATGGCAGGGTGCAACGTTGTTTGTGTGGGGGGTTTTCTTAACCTTGTCAAGGCGTAGTTTACGTATCATAAATCCACCCATTCTCAGCAAATTCAATACTCTTTTGTAAATTTACCAAGTGGTGCCACCAGGTGGTAGAGCAGTATTTTTATCTCCCTGAAGCCTCCCACTAACACATTCCCAGCCGCTAGGTTGGCAAAACCAAAACCCTAGGATAACACCTAAACAAAACCTGGCAACCAGTGCTTCCTTCAACTCCAAAATCGGAGGGAGCAGGAGCACGCCACCAATGACTGTACGCCCCACGTGATATCCGAAGCTGTGCAGGAGGAAGAGGACGGGACTTCTGATACCCTTCAGACCTGAAGGTCCCTCAAACCACCCAAGGAATTTACAAAATTTCTGTGGGCTGTTTCGAGAAGAGTGCAAAGCTGGGATTTGAGGAGAAGGTTCTAACTGTCGATGTAAGAAATACCCAAAACAGGTAGGAAATTTCGATGAGTTTATCAAACTGACGACATACGCCAGGGAGCGAGATCTCAAATGCTCTGGAGAATAACAGTTTTGCAGCTTCTTTTATGCATTTGAAATTAAGCAGGGGATGTAAGGAAAATTGGAGAAAGCTAAGCAGGGATTGGATTACAGGATAGTTAACAAAATTGTGTTCTCTCTCTCTCTCTCTCTCTCTCTCTCTCTCTCCTTTTTATTGAATTTATTGGGATGACAATGGTTAACAAAATTACACAGGTGTCGTCAGGTGCACAATTCTACCACACATCATCTGTACGCCGTATTGTGTGTTCATTACTCCAAGTCTCTGTTTATCACCATTTACCCCCACTGTATCTTCCTCCCCTGCCCCCTACCCCTCCTTCCCCCAGCAATCACCACACTGTTGTCAGTGTCCAAGCGTTTTTTCCTTCTCTTTTTTTTTCATTTTTGCTCTATCTCTCTACCCTCTGGCCCCCACCCCTGACAGCTGTCAGATTATGTGTTTTCTCGAGCTTTAATACCCTCTTTGAGGTATTACTTCCAGTACTTCAAAAGCGTATTAATATAGATGCAGAAGAACAATGGACAGGGTTGGCTTAAAACTTTTCACTAAAAAGCCACAGGCCTGTCACATGACTGTCCACCGTGACCTGCCCACTTAGGAATTCAGGATCAGATCACCCCATGAGGTTACCTCCCATAGAACCTTATTTCAGTTCACATAATTCATGTGTAAGTGCCAGGAGGCAATAGGAAGATCTGACCATGCGGGAAGGTGCAGGGGTCTGGGCCCCACAAACTCGTAGAGCTAACAAACAAAGCACGCTTCCAGGACAAAATCCCACTCAGGAGAAGACCCTGGGAGCAGCACCCAAACTGAGTGAGGGAGGAGCGAGGGCAGAGAAAAAGTGAAGCCAGGATACAATAGGAGCAGAGAAGAGCTCCTAACGATGAGGTCATACTTCTGAAATTACTTATGAAACCAGCAGAAGGGAAGCTCTGAACTGTGCCCGAAACTAGAAAAGCTCCCTGCAGTCATTGTTTCCTCCTGAAAGAAGAGGGAAACTCGTTTCACTAAAATATGAGCCACAGGAAAGGGTTGTACTCAGATACCAACAATATTGTTATAAGAAAAAGAGAGAGTAAGAAGCCAAATAATATCACTACAGACAACTAAGGAATACCAAAAAACATTTCACAAAACAGGTGAAAACTGTACCTAATTTCAAAAAAATTGAATTTGTAAAAGATGACATAAATCAGAACGAGAACAATTTAAAAATAGGATGATTTAGGAAAAGACATAAAAAGAAAAATTTCAAAAAATGGGAAACCCAAAATAGTCATTTCAGAAATGAGGGCCAAACTAGAATGAACAGAAGAACAAACAAACCAAATAAAAAATGCTTTGAGAGAAAAAAAGTGGACAATGAAAAAAAAGAGAAGGGGGTTGAGAAAAAGTGATAAATGTACAAAATTGACAAAGACTATTCAATATATATATCATATGAGCCCCAAAGAAAGTAAAACCAAAGAATGAAACAAAAAATGCTAAAAATTAAAATTCAAAAAACTTTCTTGAAATTAAAAAAAAAACTTAAAGCTACATATTGAACAGATGCACTGCATATGTTAGAAAAATCAGCCCTCAGCAGCTCCACTCTGAAACCACTGGACTTTAGAGAAAAAGAAAAAAAAACCCCTTGTGCCACCAGACCAAAAAAAAAAAAGGATTTTATAAGGTAAAGAAAGTCAAATCATCATAGACTTCCAACATCAAGGCTTTATGCCAGAAGTCAGTGGAGTAACTTATTCAGGAATGATGTATTTATTTACTCAAAAAAAATGTGAGCCAAGAATTTTTGAGTCCAGCTCAATTGATCTTCAAATATAAAGGCAGCAAGCCTACTGTTGTGGTCATGCAAGAACTTGGGCAGCGGTACTTCTAGGAGGCTTCTCGGAGGAATCAAAGAAAGCTTCAGGCAACCAAACCAGATGGAGAGACAGCATAAGGAACGCTGAAGTAATTCAGCTAACCAAAAAAGACAGAACTAAAATATTACCATGTTGCAACCACTGATGAATCAATACACCTATTCAATGACCATCAGTGGCTGCTAACGCCACAAGAAGAGAAGCAAAAACACGTGACATGCCCCGTGATAGAACCACACAACTTACAGAGTAGCCTTGAGAAAAAGTGGAACTTACTGAGCCTGTGGGGCCAGCCGCCATGGACCAGCACCCTTACAATCACACCACAGGGAAGTATCAGCCAAATTCGATCTGAAGGAAATGCTATAGAGCAAGTAGTACAATTTTTAAAATATTTTTTTCAGGTAAAAAATAAACGGGAGAATTAAGAGATTAGAAGATAATCAGAAGCATATGTATCCAGTTGTAAACCTTGTTTTGATCCCCACTCAAACTAACAAACTCTGGGGGGGGGCGGCGAGAATTATAGAAAAATCAAGAAAACATGAATATTGATGGAACAGTCTATGAAACAAAGAATTGTTTTTGTTAGGTTCCTACTGGTATTGTGGCTATATTTTAAATGGAAAGTCATTGTCTCTCGGAGATTCATAGTGAAACACTTACAGATAAAATGCTATGAGGTCTGGGATTTGCACTGAAGCAGTCTGGAGCCAGGGTTGAGGGGCGGGGAGGGACGGGAGCAGCAGCGGTGACCAGGAGCTCGTCTTTGAAGCTGAGCGCCGAGTCCACGCAGGATTCACCGATCTAGTCTCTCTGCTTCTGTTTGTGCTTGAAATATTCTGTATTAAAGCGTTTTTAAAGAGAGGCAGGCAGTGCACGTGTGATTGAGAAAGAGAGAGAAAGATTGCGAGATTATGGTAATGAAAAGGGAAATGGAAAGTCCGGGTGTGGTTTTTACTGACTTTCGGTTTCACTGTCAAGTGATCTGTTTCAGCCATTTGATGGGAAACAGCTAATGTCAGTATCTTTTGGTCTTTTAAGTTGGGCTGGTCATGTTTCTCAGGATAGAGTCTTCCCATTCCCAGAGAGAGGTGGTAAAGGTCTGGCAGCCAGCTTTCAGGGCCTCACCAGTGAGGGGGTGAGGGCCTTCGCCTTCCCTTGAATAAGCCCCTGTGCGTGTAGGGTGCCGCCATCCTCGCCTGTGCCTGTGTCGACCCACCCAGAGACCCTGTGTTTTTCCTCCTCCAGAAAACCATCCTGTAGCCTTCTGTTTGGGGAATAAGCAGCAGCCATCCAGTAGTTCTGGGCGAAAGAGGAAATCTAGGGATCTAACAACTGCTGAAATAGCTGTCAACAAATCCTCCTTATTTTAACACCCAGTTAACACCATTTCTCCAGAGCTCAGGTACTACAAACTCCTGAACTGTTCCAAGGCTCTGCAGTGAAAATAAAGTTCTCAGCTTCCCCTATTGCCAATTTGGAGTTCTTCGTCACAGAGTCTATTGAGCCATTTACCAGTTCACCTGTTTTCTCCTCTCTCGCTCTCCTGGTCTTGTGAGTGTGTGTGCGCGCGCACACACGCACACACACACACTCCATGTTTAGCTGGGTGTGGAGAGAACAAAAAATAAGATGTGTATGCTCAATATACCAGATTTACTCGTAAGTCTCCATTAACTTAAACATATAACCTGAATACAGAAAAGTACATGAAATACGTACAGTTTAATGAACAATTATAAAACGAAGGTCCACGTGATGCCTACTCAACTGAGAACAGCACGACGCCCACACCCAGGGAGCCTCGGTGAGCCCCACGCTGACCCCAGCCCCGCCACCACAGGGGAAACTGCCGTCCTGACTTCGGTGGAAATCCTTTGCCTGCTTTGTTTTTTTTTTCTTTTTTCACTTTTTTCTACACTAGTCATCCCTATACCATATAACTTAGCTTTGCTTGTTTTTGAACTTTTTGATGGGAAACGCACTATTGTATTCCTATGTCTCGCCTCTTTCCTTCAACCTTCCGTTTACGAGATGCATCCACGCTGCGTGTCCCTGCGACCTGGTCGTTTGCTTTGCTCTCCGTTATTGCATTATGACCGCACAACAGGTTTGCTTCTCCACCTTGTTTTTGATTGCTGTTGGCTTGTTTGCAGTTTGGGTCCCTGCGCACAACTGTGCTGCACGCATCTATGGCCTTGTATTCTTCTGCACATACACACAAATTTCTCCTGCTGTATGACTAAGAGTGAAACTGTTGTGTGATAAGATATGTGAACTTTCAACCAAACTAAAAACTCCCAAACTGTTTTTCAAAGCAGGCCACCTCATTGAACCACTGGAGAGAGTGCCATGACCCTCTGTGTGAATGGCTCCGTTTCAGTGGAAGATGAACTGGCAGCTTTCTGACCCTACCGATTTATTCTCCCACTGGCAGTTTTTGAGAATTATTCTCATTGTTTCACATTTTTTTTAACTTTTGGAATTTCCAGGCTTTCTGATTTTTGCGAATCTGATTTCATTGTATTTTTCCATTGAGTTTTCACAGTTACAAGTAAGACTGAGCACATCTTCATCTGTTTATTGGACTTCTGTATTCCTGCTATCCACTTTTTTAACATTTTGAAAATATGTATTTGTTTCTATAATCTAAACCATGTAAATAAACTCTCTATATATGACATAGTGTGTTACCCCTGCAGCAACTGCGGGAGGGGGTTAAGTTTACTGTTCCTATGGCAATAGACCTATGTTAAATCCTGAATAATGCCGGCTCAACACGGAATAGGTGAGTTCTTTTTCCAGAGCTGACAGCACAGGGAGCACTAAACCTTTTTACATTTACCTACAAAAATACAACCAGCTCCATCACTTAACCTGTGGAAATCTGATTTCTTCACCAATTTGCTCCTTGAAGTGTTTTCTAATATGCTTTCGGAGACTTCCTTTAATCGGTGTCTGACACTACTCATCCTTCTTGACTGTTCCATAACACTTGACCCTTTATGCCTTTCTCTGTCTTTAAATAAACTCTCTTCGTTCTCCTTACCAAAGGTCTTCTCTCTCACTGTTTTCTTCCTGTCTAGAGAGTTTCTCTTTCTCCTTCCCCAGCTCCTCTAATATCCAATCAATGTTGTTATTGTCCAGTGCTCTGTCTTTAGATGCTGTAGTCAGTGACATTTCTGGCCCTGTGAGCCATGTTTATTTAGTCCCTCCTCCTGGGAACATCCCCACCCCCATCCCATATCCATGGGCTGTGCCTGTAACTGGTGCATTTGCATTGCCCTCCTGGCCTTAGCTGAGTGGCCCAGAGCTGGACAGCAGACCAAAGATGAGCCAACAAGATTCTCACTCCCCAGAATTAGGAACTGAGACTCAAAGTTCTTACTGAACTCTTTGGCTACAACTGTGATGTGAAAATGTGGGAGCCAGAGGCAGCTTTATTCTAACAAGTGGGCTAAGAAGTGAAAGTGGCCATTAGGCAGAGGACAGAGCAAAGCACACGAGCTTAGAGAAACTGAGACAGGAGACAGTGAGAATTCCTGGCATAATGTTTCAGTTCCCAGGTTCCAAGCCCATTCTCTCCCTTGGGTTCTACGAGGCAGTCACAGCCACACTCTTATTCAAGTTCCCCAGTTTCCCTGTTGTGCTCAGGCTCACTCAGCCTGGTCACTGTACTCACAATTTAAGAGCCAACTGACCTGCTCTTTTCTACCTCTGCTCACTTACCCTGAGTGATTTCACTCCCACCGGGACTTATCCCAGAGCCCTATCCTACCTAGTTTGTGGTTCTTGAGGAAAGAACTCCGTAGCTCAAAACAAATTCTTGGTGCACCTGGTTGGTCCTTGCTTCATCCCATCCTGGGACTTCAGGCTTTTCCGCCATGGTTTTTGACCAAGAAACCATCTCCTCCTTGTCTTTCCTCTAGGCCTTGCGTCCTTCCCCAGTTGGGCGACCTCACACTAGTGTGCTAGACTGAGGTCTCTTATCCAGAATTCCCTTCTCTGGAAGCCCGGCTAGTATGATTTAGCACCTGCCTTCTCTGCCCAGGAAGAACCACGTTCTCTACCATGGCCCCCAGTAGCCTGGTGCCCATCAGTACCTGCTCTCAGCACCCAGTTGTTTAACCCCTTGGTAGGACAGAGGTAGCAAACGCATGGCACATGCTGTCAGTTCCCTTTAGTCCCGTGATGAAAATATTTTCACTAATTATACCACTCTTTCTTGTTGATACTGGAGAGGACAACACTTGGAATCTTCCTTAACACAGTCCTCCAGCATGAACAAATTATCCATCAGAGTTGGGTTCTGGTGGCATGAGAAAATAACATTGACAAGGAAGAGACATTTAGTGAAAGATTTGGGGGAATATGTTGAATTCCACTTTCAGCCCTTAGATTTAAGGAGAAAGCACAATTTCCGAGTGTGGCAGTCTCATAGGCAGCTGGAATGCCAGGACCATAGAGGAACAAAGTTCCTTGGGTGACACCTCCTGTCCCTCCTTGGGATCTCTCTGCAGGCTGGGCTTGCTCCCCTCAGCTCTCTTCAGCTGGGCCAGTGGCCTCTGCATCTCTGTAGAAACTACTTGCTGTTTGGACAATATATTGCTTAAAATTGTGGGTACCAGAGTCAGACTTTCTGGGTTTGAATCCCAACTCTATCATTTACCAAACATGGGAGGGATGTCAGGCACCTTATTGAACCCCTCCCTCACCTGTTCCTTGATTTCCTCATCTGTAAGATGGGATAGTAATCAGATCTACCGCAATGCATTGTTGTGAGGATTAAGGGAGCTCACATGTGTAACAGCTTCGAAAGGTGCTCAGTAAATGTCTGCAGCTATCAGTTTCTTGCAAGGAGACTGTAATATAAGCTCCCTGAAGACTCAGTTGGTCTTCCTCATCTTTTTCTGGCATATAAATTGTTCTGACTAATGATGAAGAGCATAGGTTCTGAAGTCCCAAAGATGAAATGTCAGCTTGCCACTCAGTAGGGTGACTTGAAAATAAGTATCTTCCTTGTAAAACTGAGGTAATAATACTAACTTTATATAATTGCTGCATTAAATGACATACTGTACATAAAGCTCCAAGGACACAGCAAACCCTCACAAATTGCAAGCCCTTATTATCAGAGCTAGGTGTGGTGTTGTGGCTGTGAGGACAGACTGTTTGGTTTTGGATTCTGGTTCTGCCACAGAGTTGTTTTGTGATCTCGGAAAGCAACTTAGGCTAGCTTGGCCTCAGTGTCCTCCTCTGTAAAGTGGGAATAATGTTAGCACCTATCATATAAGGTTTTGTTGGGAACTGCTCTGCCTGGTTTCAGGAGTTGTAACTCCCCCATGGCTAAGGCTGAGTGAGTCCAACCTTAGGACTGTAAGCCACTAAGAAGACAAAGCTTATCTCCCTGGCAGGAGCACCACTTCTGCTTCATCCATAACTGGCCCCCAATGCTTGTACTGTTAGCCAATGACGGGTAAGATTCCCTCAAGGGAGGGGTCACCTAAGACAGGCACGACCACGTGGAAGGACCTCAAGGAAGGACTGGGTGGGGGCTGCAGCAAAAAGGGGGTGATGGACGCTCGCCCCCCAGCTATCCTGACGTAGCCTGAGTCCTCATTCCATCTGGGAGAAGTTTTCCTTATCTTTTAGTTTCCTGGCTCTGCTCCACTTAAGTCTGAAACATTGACAGAGGGCAGTGCAGTTCTGTGCTGGCTAGGGCAGGCTCCCTGGGTGATCGGGGATAAGAAAGAATTTGTAAAGTCCTGTGAAACCTGCTTTGCTAAGAGTGCTCTCATTTAAATGATAAGGGTCCGAGGAGGAAATGAGTATGTCTCCCAAAGTTTTGTAACCCCTTAGCTGACAGACCTTGTCTCAGATTAAGCCCTCAGAGTTCTTTGAAATGTTATCTATTGTTTGATCCTTGCCGCCTGACAATGATTGATGAGCTTTACCTGTATTCCTGTGTATTACCAACCTAATAAAAGCCATTGAGGAAGGGGCTCTTGGCCCTTCTCCTTTGAGAGATTGGCCACCACCTCTCCTCCCCAAGCAGATCATGTCTTGGTAGACTGATTCTCATCTGTGGCGGATGGATGGGGCTCTGAGGGTGGAACCCCCACCACAAGGTTTTGGTGGGATTAAGAAAATTCCTGTGTATCACAAGGGCTCCAAACTTAAACCAGGGGGCTGCTTAAGTGTTCATGATATTCCCAAAAAACCACCCAGAGAACTAGCCGATATGCACAGGCCGATCGTTGCTCACATTACAGGGGAGTGCAGTGACGGCGGCAGGTCGGAGTGGGAGCAACCGCACCTCCTCCAGGCTGAGGCTCGTTATGAAGGGTCCCAGACGAAAGAGGCACACGTCCTACATGTGACTTTAAACTGGGTTACCTCAGTGTGTAGAAGGGTCAAGAAGCAGTCACAGGACAAGAAGCTGCTCCCAAAAGGAGATAAGGAGGGAGTCGCAATCTATTCCCAAAAATAGACACCTTCCTTCTGGCCAGCGACTGCCTGACTGGCCCTCAGTTATGGGAGGGGGAAGGGCCATGTCCACTGACCCCACGTCACGTACAGCCCTTGGCCCAGTGCCTGACACAGGTCTCAGTCAATGCCAGGTTGTTATTGTTTGCTTAATAAATGAATGAATTGAGAAGTTCTTCAAAAATGAACTCATTAGAGGACAGAATCATTGAGCTCCATAATTACAAAAACTCATCCTGAAGTCAAATTCATATAGGCAAGAAGAGCTCTGAGGGACAGCATCCCTGGGATCCCTGGGAACCAAGCCCTCTCCCTGACCTCTGCTCTCACTAGTGTGGGACATGGGGAAAGTGAGCACCTAGAATTACAGGCTGCTGGAGCTGGAGGATCTTTGTGACCAGATCACTTAGGCTGTTTCGTTCTGAGTAATTGAAACTGAGAGAGGTCAAATGACCCCAGTTGTGCAAGACTTGGTTCAGGTCAGTGGTTACATCACCGCAGCACACTGCTTGTCAACTTCACAGCCTCCTCATGTGAAAATAAAGCTGTGCTCACTGCCCATCGTCTGCTTCAAGGCAACAGGCAGCTATGAACTTCAACTCCTGTGCTAAAAATTCAGCCGCAGCAATAGAAAGCAAGAATGGTGTAGAATCGACTCCCGGCCTGTAGAGGGAGCCCTGAGCACGGGCTGGGAAGCTGCAGTGTGGAGCGCAGCTATACCCTCTTGGGGCTGGCTGCAGAGTGAGGATAGGTTCTCCTGAAGGCTCCTTCCAGCAGGCACAACGCTTCCTGTATGCAGAACAATGGGAAAAGCCCAGGATCAGTGTGCAAACACAAAGTTTTCAGCCCTTATTCCAATCAGATGAGAGGTGTGCACTTACGCACTTGCCTTAATCCCAGGAGTCTCCTCTGTCAGTTAGGAAGAGTCTGCCTTGCCGAGTCCAGGCTATAAACGACTGGATGACCCTTTGACTAAAGTCTAGGTTTTATATCAAGTAAATTAACAGAGACTGGACCAAAGATTTGTGTACAACAGCAGATCTCACACTTGTTTGGTTTTATGACCTCTTTACACTCCTAAAAAGTATTGGAGATCCCAAAGAGCTATTGTTTATATGGCTTATATCTATCAATATTTACCATATTAGAAATTAATACTAAGGAATGTTTAACCAGATACTCATTTAGAAATAATGCCATTCTATATTAGACTAAAGAGTGTTTTTGTAAAAATAGAATTTTCCAAAACAAACCAAAAGAAGTGTTTTATGTCTCTTTCGTGTCTGGCTTAATAGAAAAGGGCTGAATTCTCCTTTTGCACTGAGTCTGTAGTGACTTCACACAGGTAACCTCTGAAAAAAATCTACTATACACTGAAATGAGCATGAAATATGGTTTTAACCTAGCGGGCTCCCTGAAAGGCTTTCAAGGACACCACAATGGTGTGGGGACCACATTTGGAGAACGGCTGATGTACTGGAATGTTTATCTCAGTGCTATTTATGGCAGGGAGACTCCCCTCGCCCTTCTCACCGCCACTAGCCAACAGCAGACTTGCGGAAGCCTCAGAATTGGTTTCCTGAGAATTGGCCTCTATCCTCCCACCGCTCCCAACCATGCAGAGAATTCTTAAAGCGCTACATGAAAACCCTCCTGTAGCTCTTCACTGCCTGTCAGCATTCCATTCCTAAAGGTCAGGCTTCCTGGTCTGACCACAGCCCAAATTCACACTCCAACTCTCTGATGGGCCTGATGGTTTTAGAAAAACCAGACTATAGCTCTCTCCATACTTGCCTTCTAAATCCACCCCTATGCTTTTGTTTCTGCAGATCCCCTCACTTAAAACACCCTCTCCCATTTCCTTTCACTCCCCTTTCGCTTTCAGATTTGATTCCCCCAGCTGGAGATACTCTGCAATTTCCTTAGTTTACCTCCCTTTATGCAAAACAGAATGTTCTGGAGGGCAAGGAGGGGAGGTGGAAGAGGGTATAAGAGGGACAAATGGTAAAGGAAAAAATACAATAAAAAATAAACTATTAAAAAATATAATGTTCTGATGGGGGCTTTGATTCAGCTGTTTTGAGATAAGTGCCCCCAAAGGTTACTTTGTAAGGTTCCTACTGCCACTGTAACAAACTACTACAAACGTAGTGGCTCCAAATGACGCAAACTGATTATCTTTCAGTTCTAAGGTCAGAAGATAGAAAAGGTTCTTAGGGGCTAAAATCAAGGTGTTGGCAGAGTTTAGTCCCTTTTGGATGCTCTAGGGGATAATCCATTTCCTTGCCTTTTCCAGATTTTAGAGGCTTCCTGCATTCCTTAGCTAGTGATCCACTCTTCCAACTTCAAAGCACATCACCCAAACCTCAACTTCCGAAACATCTTCTCTGACTTTCCTGCCTCCCTCTTATACAGACCCTGGGATTACATTGGACCTAATTGGGTAATCCAGGCCCATCTTCTCATCTCAAGCTTTTAAATCAAATCTGCCAAGTCCCTTTTGCCATATAATCCCATTTCGGGGATTAGGATGAGGACATTTTGGGAAGATTTGGGGGACGATGGGGAGGGGAGGGCATTATTTAGTTTAAGATTACAGTAGCTAACAACAAAAGCTGAAGATCAAAATGCAAACATAATGAGTTGTACAAGCCTTGGAGTCAGACATATGTCCCTGCATGGAAATACAACTCATTTATCTGATTGCTCTGAAGATTGAGATAATCTGCATGAAGCACGAGGACAGCTGCACCGTGATCACTTACTCAATGTCTGTAACTATGGTTATTGTAACTGAGCAAACCAGGCTTCAGCCACGTGGCACTCTGATGCACAACCTAATGATTAGCGTTGAAGGAAATAGGTTTTTATTAATAGGGTTCCAACCTCAGGGGTGCTGAGAGCACTCCTGCTCAGAGCCCTTTTCTCCAGTGAGACCCAGCAGTTCCCTTGCTCCCCCAAAGCCTACAAGCCAAAACCATGCCCCGAAGTTCCCATTTCCTTTGTGCAAACAGATCCCCATCCTTTCTGGAATGTGCACTTGAGGGTTTCAGAGTCGCCATCCTCTCGAAGCAGCTCTCTCCTTCAGGGTCTGGGGTGCGCTGTGCTCAGCCTCCATGCAGTGGTTCAGGAAAACATGTGCTATGTTACACTGGGTCACGGTGGAGTTTGGGGAGGCACATGTCCCAAGAGAGTGACTTCTCCTTCATTCTTTTCGGTAGGTCCTTCAAAGAAGTAGAAGTCTGCAGCTCAGCATCCCCGGTCATGGTTCAGCTCCAAGCACCTCCCAGGAATCTGTGCTTGGTGAGGCAGGTCCCCGCAGCTCCATCAGCTCCGTTGCAAACTTCTCTAGCCTGACCTTCTCCCCCTGCAGACCTCGTGCTGCACAACTGTGTCTCTCTCACTCACTCCGAACCTCTTCTCTCGGTGGCGGACTCTCTCCTACACACCAGACCTCCTGGCAGACCCTGTCTTTCAGCCTGCCCTCATTTAAACACTCAGCCCAGAACTTCCTATGTGACCTCATATCTGGCCCCTCCGATGGTGTGTTAGCATCCGCCATTTTTGCTAATTCCCTCGTGTCTTTTACCTTCTTTCAGCCGCCATCTTTAGTGAGGGCAAGAGCTCCCAGGGACACAAGGGCATGGGGGAGGGCATCCACCACCCCTGGCTATCTCACAAGTCACTATATGCTCTTAAAGTCATGTATACCTTTCACCCTGGATGGTAGTCCTCTTCCCTTCAGGAAAGGCAAGGCTATTGATTTGCCATTGTTATGCAAATTATCTTATATGCCATATCACCCACTTCTCCTTTCCTCCAATCAAGGGTTGTAGGGGATATGTGCCAATATTTTCAGGGGCCCCACTCTATGCCCCATTACATCATTAGGCATCATTTGGCATTTTACCAGCAGTCGGCTTAAAGTCCCTTTACAGCACTTGCCATATTTAATAACTGTATATTTAGTTTGGGTGTGAGGCAGACACCGGCCCACAGGGTCCGAGTCATTGTGGATGAAATGAGACATTCACATGGACTACCGAGTCTGGTGGAGGAAAAGGGATAACACGGCTTTTCTCTCAAGGGGAGTCAAAGCCTTGGCCCTTGCCGTGACCGGCCTCTATTGGGTTTCTCCCCACATTACATGATGGTCCTCACTTACTATGCACAGGTTCGCTTTAGGTGGTTACCTTGTACAGACAACAAAGGAACCAATGCCACTAATCACATCACAGAAGAAAGATATTCACAAATGGAAAAGGGAAAAGTGGTCGAACTGGTTACACTCATCCTTGGAAGGTTTAGCATGGATTTTAGGAAGTTACAATAAGTACTTTCTGTCTCAATTCAGGGTGAGGGAGTTTTTAGCAAAAGCAAGACTCAAGGTGGCCTAGGCACATTGCAGGCCTGATTCCCCACGGGAGAACCTATCCATGGGCGTGGATCCTGTGCAACTCCGAGTGGGAGCTGGACCCACACCATGCGGAACGGTCTCCTACATGGGTGGCTGTGTAGTGTATGATGATATTTAATTATGTAAATACTGCCTTAATACATTCTACTTGTTAAAAATCAGTTGCTTAATCTGTCCCACATTAGATCATGAATTCCACATGAGCAAGAATTGTTTTATACACAATCAAATTCCCAGAGAATCTAGTCTTGTACTGGATATATACATAGTTAACACTCAACAAATAGCTGTGGAATTAATGATTCAATCTGACTTTTAAAATACCTCTCTGATTTCCCATTGCCTTTAGAATGAAGTTTGGAGCATGACAAACAAGTTTTAGCAAGATCCAGTCGCAGCTTGCTTCAAATTTCACTTCCCTACACGCCTTGCCGGCCTTGCACCTTACCCTGCAGCGATACTGAGCTCACAGGTCCTCTCGGGCCTTGAGGTCCCTTCCTGTGCCAGCACAGCTTTCTTTACCTGGCATGGCTTCTCCCCACCCTCAGCAACGAAACCACACACACTGTCCCCTCCTTGTCACCTGGATAATTTGCGCGCATCCCTTCTGAACTTAACAGTCTAACCTGGGAAGTCCCGCCCCACCTCCCCACAACCCCTCTGCCTTCTGGATAAGGGTGCCCATCAGATCTTCCATAGACCCTGAGTTCTACCCTCCTCAGCTTCAAGCACACCAGATTGCAACTGCCTGTCCATCTGACAGATCCTTTCCACCTGCCACCCCAACAGCCTATAACATCTTTAAGGGCAGGGACCAAGTCTTACTTACTATATACCCCCAGAGCCTGGTAGGTACATGAACACAGCAGGTACTCAACTAGCGTTAGCTGGATGCCTGTCTGCTAGAATATCGGCTCCTTGGGTGCAGGAACTGTTCCGTTTATCTTTGTATCCTAAGACTCCAGCATGGTGCCTGGCAGGAACACAGTGAGCGCTCAACGTGTTTGCTAAATGGCCAAGTCTCTCCACAAGACGCCCTGCCTGCATTAATAATGAAGTATAGGATATGTGTCAGTCGGTGTGTGCTAACCACCACTGCTGGGCTTTGGGGAATTAAAAAAACAAAAACGGAACACCCTTCAGTGCTTACTGGAACATACAGCGAACAGAGCTCAGCATAAATGTCTGTGGATGACTTCTACAGATGCGTTCAATAAATTCCACTGGTTACGCTTAACAAGAAGTATTACTATATCTCAAAGCAGGAACGGCTAAGGAATAATCCTATAATAGGCACTACTTCTCCTATTCCACCACCAATTCTCTACTCCAACTCTCTCCATACCCCGCATCTGACCATACCTTTCTATGGGCAACATCAGGCTTTAAGACTTTGACAAACCAACAGACCAGCTATGTGCCTGGCACCTTCCCTTCCTCCTCTCTTTTCCATATTATCGTCACTCTCCCAAGGATTTCAGGGGGCTTCTCTTCCCCAATCCACTCCTATCTCACTTGGCAGTCCCCAGATGCCCAGAGCACAGGTCCTGTCTCCTGAGGCAGAGCTGAGCCACGGCTTTGGTAGTCAAAGAAAGGACAGTGGGTGGCAGCGAAGAGGTGTGAGCAGAACAGTTTCCAGCTCACCCAGACACACCCGCTGAAATTACATACGGCTGTATTTCCTGGATGATGGAAGGAAAGAAGTGCCGGTCTCCTATTAGGGAGCACAAGGCTGGTTGTGTAATTGCATCCTTTAGCTAATTAGTTTCTTTGCAACCATCCTCATTATCGGCAAGCATATTAAACATTACTATGAACTGGGGGAATAGAAGATAAAGAAGGGAATTAACATTCAAGAAGAGATTACTATGTGCCAGGCATCTTTTTATATGGTAGCTCTTCAGTCCTCACCAAACCAGCACACAAACAGACCATGCAGTAATCGGTTTTTTTATCACTCACACCTCCCAGGGCTTCAGGAAGTTTTAAGTGGTCACCCAGCTGGCAAGCAATATTATCACAGTTTGAACACAGTTTCTACAAAACCAATGCTTTTATGCTACACCACATTTTCTGTTATTGAGCAGCTGTTAGATGACAGGCACTTTGCAAATGAGATTCCACAGAATCCTCCCCATTACTCCATGAGAAGTGGTTTTGTACAACCATTTGATGGGTGAGGAAGCCAGGCTCAGACAGGGGTAGGTGCTTTGTTCAAGTCTACGTTCAAAAATCAGATTTCACCCCGGAATCTTGAAGACACGCACATAATAAGAAAAAATAGTCCTGGCTATGTTAAGCAGGAAAGTCGTAGCTGCCTCGTTTTATTGTGCTTGAATTTATTGGTCTTCACGGATGTTGCATTTTTTACAAACCGAAGACAGGGCCTTCACCAGCAAAAAGATTGCAACTCACTCTATTGTGAAACTCACCTTATTGTGGGGGATCTGAAACCATACCCACAATATCTCTGAAGTATGCCTACACAGGGAATTGGATGCTTGCCAAATTGATGGAGGAGAGGACAGACTGTAGGCTGGCCCCCAGGAATGGCACCCAGAGCAACACCCAGATGGTATCTCGGCTGCTGACTCCAGGCTTCTACCTACCACCTTGGCCACAACTCAGGATCAGGGAGCTGCCATTACCAGTACTTGGCGGTGCATTGGCCAGACCTGTACCAGCAACACGGTGTGGCTACAGGTGACCCCCACCTTCATGCCCACTGAGCTCGATTCAGTTTGAGCCTCCTGCAAGCACATCTCAATGGCAGATGCTAGTCACTCCCAAACCTACAAGGACGTTGGAGCGGTGGGTTTTACCTTTCCAGCCTCTGCAATTCAGGAAGGCAAGAGGAGGAAGGAGGGACAGCTGTGGAATGAGTCATTCTACTCTCTCACAGTCTGCCTTCCCATGGGGCAGCCATCTGCTGGACCTGAGAAGCCCCCTTAAGACCGAGCCAATGATCAAGTCCTACTCCGTTAGCACTCTGTGTAGCTAATCTGTCGCTTCTATCTGCAACACAGCACCCCATTGTATGAATCCACCACTTTTTTCCTATCCTCTGCTGGTAATGGAAATTCAAGCTGCTGTTTGGCCTCTTTGGGAACTTGCCTAAGACATATGCTTGAACACTATGGACTTTTGAGCTCACATCACCTCATTTTAGTTTTATTCACTAGGAAATAATAGGATATATACATCTCTCCTCTCTCTAGATACACACACACACACATATATACATATATATGTATATATATATAGGGAGAGAGAATATAGAATAACAATAGGTAGCATTTATGGAGCATTTTGCCACGAGTCAGACACTCTTCTAAACCCTCATAGGATTTTCATGAGGATTAACTTAAGCAACATCATTAGTATCTGACACTTCATACCAGGGACATAGTGGTCAGTGCTCAATAAGTGACAGTTATTATCACCAAGCAGTAGGTCAAGGGCCAAACATGAAGGTTCGGCCTCTGTCTGACACAGTCTGGAATGCACTCCCAGGCAAGGCACCTCAGTTTGCCCCCATGAGCCCACCCTGTGGCCTGCGCCACTTTGATTCTAGCCTCGTAAACACGGGAGGCACTGACTCCTTTATTTCTCCAACTCCTCACAGGATTAGGATGCCCTTGAGGTAGTGGTTGGGTCTTATTCTTTTTCATACTCCAAACCTAACACCTAGCACAGTGGCTGTCACATGTAGGCGTTTGATCCATGACTGCTGGATGAAGACAGTAATGTGTAGGGGAGTTTATGCCTGGGTCTGAACTTTGTAAGGGGAAGACCCTGGTGGGTATAGATTGTACCGGAGTTACAGGACTGTGGGTGCATTGGCCTCTGAAGGTCAAAAAATGATATTTTGAAACATGACAGGGAATGTCATTCCCTTGGGGGATATGGAAAGATACAGAAACCTGGGGCACTTTCCCACATGCTCAGCAGAAGCCTAGCTGGGGGTGGGTAACAGAGGGAGGGCAGTGCTTCCCCCATGCTAAGACAGGCCTGCTGTTCTCAAAAATGAGCATTTCCTAAAGGGCTTCTTCATAGATCAGTTTGCCATTCTCTATACGCAGCAGGTCAGCTTCCCCCAGTGTCTCCCATCATGTTGCCAGAGACTGATGGGTTCAAAGTCAATAACATAATTGTGCCCACCTGGATTTATTGTGCCCACCTTGAGGAAGCATCAGCTGATCCTTCTGAGCTTCTGTTTAGAAGTGCCTGGCAGGCACGTCCACCTATAGCATTAATCCCCCTCTCTGGGTGGGTACTGTTGCTACCCACATCTATAGATGAAGCAACTGAGGCTTGAAGAGCCTGAGAAACTTGCTTAAGACCCTTCACCTCAGCAGTAGAGGAACGAGACTTTGAACCTAAGGCTGTCTGGCCACAGGGCAGAAGCTAGCATCTTATCCTTGTCCTTTTATAGCACCTCCCAGAACTGCACAGCACACCATCAGCCGTGTCATTTGCAGGTTGTCATCTGCCTCCCTGGCCAGACTGCATGCCCCGGGAGGGCCAGGTCATGCCTGTGTTGTTCACTGCTATTATGTCCTCAGCACCAGCACATGGTGAGCCTGCACATAATAGAAATCTACTTACGGTCATTGAAGGAACATTTCACTGAGTAAGTACAATTCACAAGCATAAATGACATAGATTTCGCTCTCCACCATGTGGTGATGGTCACATACTCAGTGTCTTATTGACTCTTGCCAACTGCTACAATAATGTCCTCATTGTCTCCACGTTTCTGCTCACTTTCCCATCCTCCATATGGGATCAGTATGATCTTTCTTATGACATGTACCAGAGCACATCATGGTCCTGCTGAAAGCTATCACTAGTGTCCCATTCCCTGCAGGATATGGTTCACGCTCCTTCTGTACTTCCATCATGGCACCTGTGATACCATTCCTCCTATTGGTACCATGCCAGTCCCCTTCCATTAGCTGTGCCTTCCTTGAGGGCTGAGCACTTGCTGCTATTCATCTTTACCTTTGCAACATCTCCGACAGTGCCTGGCACATGGCAGGTTCTTGTAAATGTGTCCTGGATACACATATAAGGTAGTGATTATGTACCTGGGCTCTGGGGCCTAACTGCCTGGATCCAGTCCTGACTCTATTGCTCCCCAGCTGTGTGAACCTGCACAAATGATTTAACCTCTCTGTGTCCTCACTGTACAATGGTAATGGTAGCAGAGTCTGCACCAAAAGCCACTGTGAGGGTAAGACACTCAGAAAAGTGCCCCACACAGAATAGTGTCTTACAATGTTAACTTGATTGATTGATTGATTGATTATAAAAAATATTTATTATGATGATAAATGTCCTTCACAATAGGGGCTCAAAAATAATGCACTGATGGTGTATGGAGTAGTAACACATGAATACTGGTGCAGGGGATTTAACATGGCTTCTTGGAGGAGGTAGGAATGGACTTGGTCACTGAAAGTTATGTGGGCACTCAACGAGTAGATGTGAGGAGGCACAAAGAGGACCAAGAAAGGACATTCAGGGCCCAGAGAATAAGACTTGAGCAGATACAAGTGGGAGAAGGAGTGGTGAGCATGTTGAGGAAGGGTGTGGCTGAAGTTGAGTGTGCTGAGGCTTGTTCAGCGGGACATAGTCCTGAAAAAGTAGCTTAGGACCAAGCTTCTGGTGTGTCCATAGGCAGTGTGGAACTACTAAATGTTTTTTTAATGTGAAAGTGGGATACTCGGGTCACGGTTTAGGAAGATAACTCCAGTGATCACAGGAGAATAGGTTGAGATGGGAAGAGACTAGGTACGAGGCTTGCAACCTCAGATGCATACAGAGGAGGCAGGCAAGAAATTTAAGTGAGTGAGGAGGAACAAAGAAGCAAAAGGAAGCTGGCCAACCGTACCACGGATGCCTTCTCATTGGCGCACAGATGCTGCTCGGTATCGGCCACTGTTGCCATGTAGGTTGTATGTCGAGTGTTACTACATTTTTCTGTTTTTCAAAGAATGCTAGACAATACAGATTTTTATGTAATTCTAACTTTTAACATGAATTTGTAAGTTGAAGTGGCCCTCATTCTAACTTACAAATGCCTGTTCTCTGAGGAAAGTATAAGCTGGTGAACTTTCAGGAAGCATTCAGGAAGAAGTGATCAAGTTTTAACCTACGACAATGGTAGTAAGTACAGAAGATGGGGACAGACAACTCAGATCTGGCTGGGGTAGGGTTTGATGACTAATTAAATGCAGACAATGAGTAGGAGATAGTGAAAGGACTGATGTCTCCAGCCTAAATGACATAGAGGACACTGATGGCATTCATGATATGGAACAAGAATGTCTCTTGAGTCACAGAAAACTGGTTCAAACTCAGTGCCATCGCTTACTAGCTGTGTGACCTTGAGCATGTTACTTAACCTCTCTGAGCCTCCAGTTCTTATTATATGGGGTGTATTTAATACATATCATAGAGTTGATTATAAAGATTAAATGAAATTGTGCATATAGAGTATTTGGCAGAGTCTGGCATGTAATAAGAGCTCAAATGTTTGTCAAATTTGTTGTTAACATCCTTTCACTCAACTTCCAGTAAGAGCCTCCAGATTTTTATTTGGTAGTGTTTGCCCTCCCCCATCCCCCCAATCCAGAAGTATCGTGTGACCCAGTCCTAGCCAATGAGAACACTGCATTCCTCTGATGATAGTGATCAGCTCAGGGACCAGGTCAGATAGTCTGGAAAGTCAGTCAACACAGAGTAAGCAGATTTGAGAGACGAAGGAGAAACAGAGTCCTTCTGAAGCAGTACACTTCCTGTGTCATGCCACACCTGAAATCATGTCTACATCTGGACTTTTCAATTAATTCCTCCTTAGGTTGTGTCATTTGGATTAGATTTTCTGACATGTGTCACCAAAAGGGTCCTAACTGACTTTGTTACTACAAGCACTGTTAACATGACTTTTTAACTTAGATGGCTAATGATGGCATATCCTCATGGAATTTAAAGTTGACAACATTGGGAAGGCTCTTTCCAACCCTGGTCCCCTAAGGACGAAGTCCTGCTCCTGAGTATGTCTTAGGTGAGAGTGTGAGCATGACAGGGTATCCAGGGCACCCTGAGAGGGCACCCCAAGTTGGAAACCTACCCTGTCACAACTCAGCAGCACCCACCACGTTTGAAGTTCAGGGTTCCAATTTGAGGGTGAAGGCATGAGCAGTGGGGGAGCAGCCTCTGTCATTTCTGAGGTTCTTATCTGGTTCCTAGAAGAGAATCTTAGGCTGGACACTGGCTGGGGAAGTAGAAGGCAGGTGAGACCTACAAACTGGAGAGAAATCTGGATGTGTGGACAGAAGACCTTTCACCTTGACCCTCCAGGGATATGCTGCGAGGCTTTGCCAGCTCTACTGTCACATCTGGGGGTCATGAGTGCGGGTGCAACATGTACAGCAGGGCTCTGCTTGGCACTTGGGAGACAGGGGTTTTAGTCCTGTCCGCAAAACACATGGGACATCTAATCTAGGGCTCGACTCTTCACCCTTACTTTCCTTCTCAGCAAAACTTGAAGAACTTTAATAAAATACGCCTAAAGCACTTAGCAATGTCTGAAACTCTGTTCACTATGTTCTAGGCAATTTTTTTTCCTCTCAAGTTACTCATCTATGGAGTGAAGCTAAACTCTAGTTACTGGATAATCCATGAGGTTCCTTTTAGCTTGCAAGTATTCTAAAATATTCTTTCTTTGGTTTATTTAAAGTGGTAAAAAAAAAAAAAAAAACATAGTGCAAGCTTTTCATGCTACTACAGAACCATACCCCTTTACACAAGATGTTTGGTGCCAAATGCAATTCATAATTATTCAGCAATCTTTGTTGAATTCTGTAGTACGATAATGCCGCTCCATGTCATGTACATAACAGAACACATATGGGTAGCACCCCTGTGCTGGTTTTAAAACAGATCCACAAATTGTTTGATAGTCCTTTCCTCGTGAGGTGGAATCTAAATCTCCTCTTCTTGTGTGTGGACTGCACTTGGTGACTCTCTTCTAAGACGTGGGACAAAGAGGAAGTACCGGAGCGATGCTTTGGAGACTAGGTCGTAAAGGGTGTTGAGCTTCCTCCTGCCAACAGTCCAATGAGCGGGCTGTCTTGCAAGGGTCCCCTCAGCCAGGTCAAGCCTTCGGATGACTGCAGCCCCAGCAACATTTTGACTGTAACTCCCCGAGTCAAATCCACCCAGTTAAGCCATTTCTGAACGTCCGACCCACAGAAGCTGTGTGATGATAAATATTTGTTGTTTTAAGCCATTAAATAGTGGGGTAATTCGTTATGTAACTGCAGATAATTAATACAACCCTAGATCAAGCCTATTGATAATTTTGCAGTGCAATGTATAAATAGTCACAGCAAGTGATTTAAATGACATCTGCAAATAACCTTACGTCAGCTCACTCAGGTTTGACTTCGAAACGAGTTGCCACAAACTTTGGGTTATTTTATTTTATAATGTTATGGAACTGCAGATGAGAAACTGTGACCTGGGATCATGTAATGCAAAACACTCAGAGGAGGTGTTCAGCTCCCGTTGTGCCTAAGAGGCACAGTGGGGAACCAATGCCAAGAACGGAGTTAATTCTCTTATAAAGAGTATCAACAACAGCAAACTGCCTTCCTTGCTGAACTGTGCAACTCAGCACGTAGGGACTTGTTTTCACAGGCTTTGCCGCCAGGGGGAGCCATAGAGACCACTTTGGCCACAGTCTTCCAAAGTGCAGGGAAGAGGTCACCCTCAGCAGATTCGGGAAGCTTTGGGAAGGTACATGCACCGCAGCTCCTGAGGCCTTACCCAGGCCCAGTGAGTCAGAATCTCAGCAGTGAACCTACGAATCATATTAGCGTCATGGTGTTAGGTAGGTCGGTTAAACTCTTTGAACCCAAGTTTCTGCATCTATAAAATGAGGATAGTAATACTACCTGTTCATTAAGATTGTTGGGAGGATCAAAGGAAATGATATAGCAAAGTGTCCAACACAATGCCTGATAAAAATGGCTTCTGAATTCAATTATGTAATCAAGGCTGTACCTTGACTCCCGGGAGACCAGCACCTGCAGAATGGGTACCACCACCTTCGCTGCCATCTAAGGTGTCAGGGCGTACAAGAGCTTAGGTGTGATGATGACAATAGCAATGATTGTTAAATGTTTATGTGCCGATCCTGATCTAAGCGCTTTACTGAGGTTAACTAATTAAATTCTCACAACAATCCTACAAGGTAGATGCCTTTTTAAGACCTATTTTACCAATGAGAACACTAAAGCAGAGAGCAATTAAGTAACATGTATAGTTATCACTTCTAGGCAGCAAAGCCAGGATCTGAACGGAAAATCTAAGTAATTTGTAACACTGAGCTTTACCAAGGTCTGCTCACCCTAAAACAAAAGAGAGGGGACCCAAGTCCCTAAGTGTCCTCCTTTCTTGATGAATATATGCTCATCTACCTCAAAGCTATAGCTGAAGATTGAGGCCCCCGGATAAGCTGTGGATCCTGGCAAAGCTGGTGCTCAAGCTCCCACCAGGATACGTTTGGATGAAAAAACCAGAAGCACTGGGGGACACTGGGCCTGGGGCAGGTGGATGCTTTCCAGAGAACGCAGTTCAGGAAGGGAGCCTGGACGGCCTCCAAGAACAGCTTAGCGAATTTCAGTTTGCCGGTGTGACCTCAGCTTTAGAGCCTTCGCACAATCCATACCCTCTGCCTGGAATTCTCCCTTGGCTTCTTTATTCCTGTGTCCCCACTACCCGTTAAGGCCAATCATTTATATCTTCAGAGAGGCCTTCTCTGATTATTCCATTCAAAATGAATGTCCTGTCCCACCCGCATTCTCAATTATTCTCTATAATAACTCACTCTTTATTTCCTACTGACACTTACCACAATTTGCAATCATTTTGCTTATCTGTTATGTTTTCTGATCGTCCCCACTGCTCCAGGAGGAGTCAGATGTGTCTCACTCGTGCCCCTGTCTCTCCCCTATTTTAGGAGCCATGTCTGCCTCATTCACCACTGTGAACTCCAGGACCTGAGTGTTCACGAGGTCTGCCCTACACCCGATTCCATCAGGACTTGTTGACCGAGGGTGAATATACAGAAAAACACGAGTGGATATATTGGCCTTTCCCTCTCCCACTCACTTTGATGCCCACTCCTCATCACTTCACCCTGCACCTTTCCCTCGGAAGGGAATTGCTGGACTAAAACCCTTGAGCAAAGGACGCACCTGCTCTCAGCCCCTGTCGCTGCCCTCAGCAGGGGATCTCTCCCACTCCCCACCCCGAGTCTTTACCACACAGCACCCACATCTCTTGGGAGAAAGACTGAACCAAGCAACAGTGAGCAATCTGAACAGAGTGGACAAAGGTTCATAATACCACTTAAATGCCTTTAAAAGGAACCAGCTTTGGAGCTCCATACTCTTCATTTCTAGAAAGGAAAATAAAATGCAATTAAGTGATTCATACTACAGGGAGCAATGGTTTTCTTCAAGCCAGGATCAACATTATTAGTCACTAACCAGAATCTCTTTAAACCAATTCTTTCAAGGACACCTAATATTTGAACCAATTAATCCACAGCTGAAATCACAGATGGAGGCAAGTGATGGCAGAAAGAAGGCACCGAGGTCCCGTATCACATCCTACCCATAGACAAGCCATACTCCTATTGACTTGGACAAGAAAGAAGTAGAAATAGTTGGAGACAGAGGAGTAACTCTGCTGTTAAATGTGCCTCCCCAACCCACCAGGGCACTAAGAATGTAAAACTGCTAACTCAGAAAGACTTCAAATTGGCAAATGATGCAATTCAGTGACAAAATTAGGGTTGCTCAATCATTAAAACAGCAGAATCTTCCAGAAGGAGATTCCTAGAAATAAAATCTCAAGCACAGTACAAGTCATCAAAAAGCCTCTGAAACAGGAATTTCCTGCTTGACAGAAACCATCCACTTAGCGTTCAAGAGAAAAAACAGCATTATCCCAATTCCTTCTACTGTGTTGTTTCTCATACTTAGAATTATTCAACTAAATAATTGCTCTGAGACTCATTCACCATGTTTTAGCTCTGCGACCCTGAGTAAGCTATTTGACCTCTCTGGCTCTCTATATCCTACAGAATGGAAATAATTGTAGCACTTGCCTCATGTTGTATAAATGTTAAATAAATGATAATATACGTAAGTGCTTAGTGCAGTGTCTGACACATAGTAAATGCTGACACATATGAAAGTACTGAAAGACAATTTTTTTGCAGATGTTTATACAGCAACAGCAAATATGCTCACCGTAAAGCTTGTACACATCTCCGTCTCCTTGTAGCCTAATGCCAGTTTGCTTTTCCGCTTCCGTTCTACAGCAACCTAAGGGCAAGGACTTGATTTCTTTCTCTGTGCACTCCAGTGCCAGCATATTATCTGGCAAACAAAAAGCACTCAATCAGTATTTGTAATGAATGAATAAAGATGTATTGCTCTGAGGTTATAAAATGAATACCACACAGTCCTTGTCCTTATAGAACTCATAGTCCAGGGATAGAGAAAGACACTAAGTAAAACCCCATCATGTGATTGGTTAGACTATGAAAGAGCTATGAAAACATTGCTGTTAGAATCTCCTTAGCTTGGGAGTAAGAGAAGGGGGTGACATATAAGCCCATCTTAAAGAGGAGGGATTTCGCCAGATAAAGGTTGGATGGAAGGAGACAGCATGTGAACTGAGTTTTGAAGGATGCATAGGAGTTGGCCAGATGAAGAAGGCAGAGAGCAGGCAGATGAAGCAGTATGTGTGCGCCTCAGGATCTTGCGTGGGGAAGGTATGTGTCTCTGTTTACGTGTAAGAGAGAGCTTTTACCATCAGACTCTAGATTCCTTCCTTTAGGACCAGGGTCAGTGAACTTTTCACATAAAGGGCTAAATAGTAAATATTTTCAGTTTTTTGTCACAATTACTCAAGTTTGTCAATGTAGCAAGAAATCAACCATAGACAACATGTAAACAAATGGTGTGGGCAGATTTGACCTGAGGAGGACTGGATTTGGCCCACGGGCCCTAGTTTGCCAACTGCTACTACAGAACAAGAAAACTGGCCTTCTGGCTTCTCAAGGATGGCATGCACAAAGGTGACTGACCGCAGGGCTTATGCTAGGAAGCCTTCCCATGATTAGACTTGCTTTTTGCATGGGTTTTAAATGGCTATGCTACAAATTATCACAAAACTGAGTGGCTTAAATCATCAATATTAGTCACAGTGTCTGTAGATAAGAGAGGGTTTGACTGAACAGTTCTGGCTCAGGATCTCCTAGGAAGTTGAGGTCAAGATATCAGCCAGGGTTGTGGTTATCTGGGGGCTATACTGGGGTTAGAGAATCTACTTTCGAGGTGGCTCACTCACTTGGCTGACAGATGGGTGCTGGCTTTGACGGAAGGCTTCACTTCCTCCCCCCGGGCCCCTCCCTGTGGCTGCTGGAGCGTCCTTCACAACATGGTGGCCGGCTCCCCCAGAGCAAACAGCCCAGGAAGCTGGGGTGGAAGCCATGACCTAGCCCAGGAAGTTACACACTGTTGCTTTTGCCATGTTTTGCTGGTCATACAGACAAAAGCCAGATTCAGTGTGGGCGCAGACACTGTAAGACATGCGTACAAGGAGGTGAGGACTCTGGAGGCCATGCTGGGGATGGCTGCCACACTCTGTCCTCACAATCACAGTGAGAAGTGCCTTGCTCTTGTCTCCATGTCTTCCCTATTTTAGTCAAATGTTATCGTAGAACCTTCAAGAGAATCTGAATGTCCCAAACCCCTCACATGGATCATAAAAGACAATAAGAAGACCTCTTACTTACTATAGAGACATCAAAAAGTCAAATGAACACTTGTTACTTTTGCTCTGAAAGGCATGAGCGACTGGAGCACAAACACAGGAAGCTCATTTCTGAAATTTTCCCTCAAGGAAATGAACAGAATCATTCATTAGCTGCTCCCCATCAGTAAATCAACTCCAAGCTTCCCTATCCCAACTTCCCCACTTGCCTAAAAGTGAGCTGCTCTAGACAGCCAGTTACTTCACTCTTTACCTTCCATAAATGAAGTAGAATCCAGAAACTGCTAAAGCTTTACCTAGAAACAACAGCTTTCTATGTTACCCAATGGGAGCTGTTTGAGGAAATAGGATGAACCAAGTTTGTCTCCATCAAACTATTTGGGACGTAATAGTCTAATACTTTAAAACTGAAGAGGCCTTACCACGCTTTCCAGCCTCCAACTTGATCCAGCTCCCCTTCCCCCAGCACCCCTGACCAATAAATCTACTGCCTCTGCTTACAAGGATCGCAGGTCCTTCCGGACCAGGCGGGGGCTGGGAAGAAGCTAGGTGACGTCTTTACAGAGTATCTCTTCACCTGTCATGTGGAGGCCCTGTGTTTTGTAGCTGAGGCAAAGAGAGTTCTGCTTATTTTGTTTGTCCAGGTGACAGGAGACAGTTGAGAAAAAAGTAAGGTGACAGAGCGGTGTAGTATGTCATATGATCTACTTCCAACTGTTGGACTATCTCAGAAACTCTATAACCCAGAAGATGAAAGCCAGTAGCTGAGAGATAGCTTGTTGTTGAGACATAGTGGACTCTGGCCAAAAGTATTATTTCTCTGTGTCTCAGATGACAAATTGTGACAGAGATGTGGGACTGTCCTCCACAACTCTGCTCAGAACCCGGCAACACACAGGCCTCCTGCGGTCTGGGGACGAGAGTGCATTCTGGGGAAGCCCCTTGGCGCAGGCACAGGTGTTCTCACAACCAGTATAGTCGGCAGAGGCAGCAGTGAGGCTGCCTGAATGGTGCTGAGAGCCTAGACATCTCTGAGAAAGACGCATGGTGCATGGCAGGGGCCTGTACCTCATCCACCCAGTTGTCAGTGCGGGTAGGCACCGCGTGGGGACTCCTGGAAGCAACCCAGGCACTTCTGTGTGAGGCAAACCGAGTCCTAGAATTTGACATGTAGATGCCTACAGTCATATCTTGGGATATTAACACAAATATAACCTCACTATAGCAGTTAAGAGTATGTATTTTGGAGCCACACTACAGGGATTTAAATCACAACGTGGCCCTGAGAAATTAATGAACCTCTCTGAGCTTTATTTGTCTCATTGATAAACAAGAGATAATAGTACACTTAATTCAGAAGGTTGTTGTGTTATAATAATTATATATAAACTACTTAGAATAGTGCCATGCATATAATAAGCACCATATAATTATTGAAAAAAAATTGTACTCTTACGTTGATGATGCCTGAAAAATACTTGTTACACACACTTCCTAAGATGAAACTTACCTCTTCAACTGTATAACCTTTTGCATGTTGGAAAATTCCAGTTACTAAATTTCTTTCTGATGTTAAGGCAATTTGCCTCCCTGCAACTTCTCCACACTGGTTCCAATTTTTCTCCCAAATAATCCAAAATAAAGCTTTCCCATGCTATCAGGTCATTGAGACAATTCTCAGAATGGTCCTCAGTTTTTTCTCCATCGGCTGGGCAGCTCCAGGTCCTTCAGCCACCCCCAGGAGAGCTCTCCATCCCAGGTGCATCCTCTGAATGCAGTGCAGGTTGTCAGCTCTGGGGAACGAGGTGGACTCCGGCCGACAGCCTGGGACTGTCTCCAGGAGACCTTGCCCCCTCAAAGGAACACATGCTCCTCAGAGGAAGAATGTCAGATTAATCCAACCATTTCAAATTAATTTTGTTTGGGAGAGGCAAGAGAACAGGGATTTCCAAAGCAGGCCAAGGACTTTGTCAAAGCGGTTCCCCTAAGAGAGAGACGGACAACTGGCTGGCCTGGAGCGAGGCCAGCTGGGAAGTTTACCCCGTCCAGGGACGGGAGCCAGCACTGACTCCTCCCCTTGGGAGGTAAGAAGGAAAAGCTGGTTTCCTCAGGAGAGATAAGCATATAGTATGTGTTCAGCGAAAACATAAAACTTCTCCCTACACCTGGCACGGGCCCCAACTCTTGCCCCGAACTGGGGCCGAGGCCTCCCTCATTCGACTTCCACTGTCAGAAGCCCTGGCTGCCCCTCACCCCCAGGCCATGGGGCTGCCAGGTGCAAGCAAAGCACATTTCCGGCTTTCGCTTGCTGGGCTCTCTGAATCATTTTCTTTTAGGGGTGCAACTAAGGGAGGTAGGCGAGACCGTAGAAAATGTCATTTTTGGTTTCAGTTAGACTTTGTTTTCTGTACAATGACAATCGAAACTCTCTTCAGTTGCTTTCTGTTTGGCAACATTTAATAAGGATTACACTCAAGGAAACTATTTTGAAAGTAAAATCTCTTCATTCCATTCATTAAAATAAAACCACTCCCACTAACAAACTAATGCTAGCCCATCAAACATCAACCATAGTCCACCATCCAAAGACAAACTTCATTAGCAGTTAGTGGATTTTTTAGCAGAATTTATGTCACAGCTTTTTCCTTCTTTTCCAGGTAATTATAATTATAGTTTACAAATTCCAAATTAACCACACATATTATGAACATTTCTTCCATTGATATACAGTTTATTTTTTAATATATTTTATTGATTATGCTATTACAGCTGTCCCAATCCCCCCCTTCGCTCCTCTCCAACCCTTACCCCATTCCCTCCAGCAGTCCCCTACCTTAGTTTATGTCCATGGGTCATGCATGTAAGTTTTTTGGCTACTCCACTTCCTATACTGTTCTTAACATCCCCTTGTCTATTCTGTACCTACCAATTTGCACTTCTCAATCCCTGCAACTTTTCCCCCAACTTCCCCTTCCCCCTCCTAACTGCTAACCATCCAAATGATCTCCACATCTATGATTCTGTTTCTGTTTTGCTTGTTTGCTTACTTAGTTTGTTTTTTTAGATTCAATTGTTGATAGTTGTGAATTTATTGCCATTTTAATGTTCAGAATTTTGATCTTCTTTTTCTTAAATAAGTCCCTTTACATTTGATCTAATAATGACTTGGTGATGATGAACTCCTTTAGTTTTACCTTTTCTGGGGAGGACTTTATCTGCCCTTCAATTCTAAATGATAGCTTTGCTGGATAAGAGTAATCTAGGTTGTAGGTTACTTGCTTTCCATTGCTTTGAATACTTATTGCCGTCTCTTCTAGCCTGCAGAGTTTCTTTTGAGAAATCAGCTGACAGTCTTATAAGAACTCCTTTGTAGGTAACTGTCTGCTTTTCTCTTGCTGCTTTTAATATCCTCTCTTTATCTTTGACCTTTGGCATTTCAATTATATTGTGTCTTGGTGTGGTCCTCTTTGGGTCCAACTTGTTTGGGACTTTCTATGCTTCCTGGACGTGTATGTCTATTTCCTTCGCCAAATTAGGGAAGCTTTCTTTCACTATTTCTTCAAATAAGTTTTCAATTTTTTGCTCTTTCTCTTCCCCTTTTGGCACCCCAATGATTTGAGTGTTGCTATGTTTGAAGTTGTCCCAGAGGCTCCTTAGCCTATCCTTGATTTTTTTGGATGCTTTTTTCTTTTTTGCTGTTCTGATTGATTGTTTTTTCTTCCTTATGTTCCAGATCATTGATTTGATTCTCAGCTTCATTCACTCTACTGTTGTTTCCCTGTAGATTGTTCTTTATTTCCATTAGTGTATGCTTTGTTTCTAATGGATATATTTTATGTTGTTGAGGTCCTTACTAAGTTACTTGGGCATTCTTATAACCAGTGTTTTGAACTCTGCATCTGATAGATTGCTTATCTCCATTTTGTTTAGTTCTTTTTCTGGAGTCTTGTTCTATTCTTTAATTTGAGCCATATTTCTTTGTCTCCTCATTTTGGCAGCCTCCTGTGTTTGTTTCTATGTATCAGGTAGAGCTGCTTTGACTGCCTATCTTAGTAACATGGCCTATTATAGAAAAGCGCACCCATAGGTTGAATGAGGCAGAGCCTTAGGTAATCACCAGGGTGCGGTCACCCATGTGAACCAAGTTGATGGAGTCTCAGACGTGGTGTTGCCACTCTGTAGATTTGTGTGGGGGAGGGCTCAGAAAGGGTAAAACGCTGCTGCCTGGTCTCTGGAGTTTTGTCTGGGAGGTAGCTGTTCCCCAGCACTCACCCTGATGCCCGATACTTCAGTTTCTCCCCTATGCCACTGGTGCCCTTCTAGCTGCTGCCCCGGTACTGGAACCCAGAGAGAGTGAGTCTGTGTAAGTCTTAAATTTGTTCTGGGACTTTTAAAAGGAGACTCCTTAGAACCCTAGTTTCTTCCACTGCCCACTAGTTTTTACAGCCAGAAGTTATGCTGACTTATCTTCCCGGCTCTTGAACCCTGGGCTGGGTGGTCTGATGTGAGACTGAGATCCCTTGCTCCTCAGGTATCGCTCCCAATTTTTATCCACTACACATGGGTGTGGGACCACCCATTCCACAACCCTGTGTCTCTGTGTGTTTCTGCCCTTCCTACCCATCTGAATGAATGTGACTTCTTTAATTCCTTCGCTGTCAGACTTCCATACAGCTTGATTTTTCTGATGATTCTGGGTGATAGATGATTTATACTTTAGTCGTAATTTTTGCTGCAGTTGTGCAAGGAGGCAAACTATGTTTACCTACACCATCTTGACTGGAAGTGTCATTGATATATACTTTATACAAATGTATTCTTAACAGTTTTGTTAAACTATAATTCACATGCTGTAGAATTTACCTATTTAAAGTATAGAATTCAGTGTTTTTAGCATATACAGAGTTGTGCAACCATTGCCATGATCAATTTGAGAGCACTTTCATTATCCCAAAAAGAAACCTGTACGTATCAGCAGTCACCCCTACTGCATCCCACCCCTACTGCAGCCCTAGGGATCTACTAACTTACATTCTGTCTCTATAGATTGGCCGATTCTGGATATTTCATATAAATTTAATTATTATACAATATTTGGGTTTTTGTGGCTGAGTTTTTTCACTTAGCATAATAGTTTTAGGACTCACTTATGTTATAGTATATACCGATACTTCATTCCTTTTTATTGCCAAATAGTATTCTATTATATGGATACACTGCATTTTATTTATCAATTTGTCAGTTGATAGACATTTGCATGGTTTCCACTTTTTATGTATTTATGAATAACGTTGCTGTGAACATATATGCAAGCATGTACCTAGGAGTGGAATTGCTGGGTCATGTGACAACTCTCTGTTTAACTTTTTGAGGAACTGCTACGCTATTTCCCCAACGTGGCTGCACTATGTTACCTTCCCTCCAGCAGTGTATGAGGGTTCTGATTCTCCACATCCTCGTCAGCATTTGTTATGATCTGTCTTTTTGCGTATAACCATCCTCGTGGACATAAAATGTTATCTCATTTTGGTGTTGATTTGCATTTCCTTAATGGTTCATGATGTCAATCATGTTTTTATGTTTATCAGCTACCCTTACACCTGCTTTGGGGAAATGTCTATTCAGATCCCTAGTCCATGTTTTAATTGTATTAATTTTCTTTTTATTTTTGAGTTGATATGAATTTCTTATGTTTGATAAATATTTATTCTTATTTTGTAGATTGTCTTTTCACCGTTTTGATGGTATCTCTTGAAGCACAAAAGTTTGTGATTTTGATAAAGTCCTGTTTGTCCATTTTTTTCTCTTGCTGCTTGTGCTTTTAGTCTCATATCTACGAAGGCTTTGCCTAACTTGAAGTCAAAATATTTATTCCTATATATTCTTTTAAGAGCTTTGGAGTTTTAGCTTTTACAGTTCAGCCTGTGGTACATTTTGAATTAATTTTGTGTACGGTGTGAAGAAGGAGTCCAATTTAATTCTTTTGCCTGTGGACATATAAGTTTTTTAATGGTTGCAAAATATGCCTATTGTTTGAAAATATTTTAATCTTTCTAATTTGGAGCTACTATAATAAATTCTATGAAAACTCTACATGTAGAATTAATTTTTCTAAATTAATAAAACCTAGTAGAATCTATAAGTGGGTATGTAACAATCTAGAAATGGAATAATCAAGTCAAAGGAAACAAGCATTGATCTACATTATTACATTGCTTTCTCAAATGGTTTTACTGATTTACACCCCTTCCAGCAGTATATAAGAAAGCTCCACCCCCTACCTTTTGCCATAACTGCAAAGAAATTAGAGCCATTTTTTAAATCCTTGCTAACTTGATTGGTAAACATTTTCCTTGTTAATTTTTTTCTAGTTGTATTTCTTACTCTACACTGTCATATCCCACATTTGTCTGTTTTTCCTGGTGCTTTGTTTGAACTTGTGTGACCCTTTCTCAGTCTTTGGCTCTTTATTATCCATCAACCTGCAGCATAGTGATCAAAAATTTTTGCTGGATCACTTGAATCTTCTGCCTCCATGGTGAGAGCTTACAAAACCTAAGTTAGATTTTTAAAAATGTTTTATCATGTTTTTACCCATTGTTCCCACTGCCTCCTACAAGTGCTCATCCTGAAAAACTTCTTACGACTGGTTCCTTCTTGCCATTTAGGCTCAGCTCACACTCAGAGCACCCAAACTGAAAGAAGAGATCTGCCTCCCCCCAATTCATTCCCGTTACATGGCTCAGCTTTATAATCTCTCAGCACTTATCCATACCTGGAATTTCCATGCTTCCTTATTACTTTACTTGCTGTCTCTCCCCGAAAGTAGATGCTCTACAAGTGTAGGGACACTAACTGTCATATTCATTTTTGTGTCCCCACTGCCTGGCACAGGAAGTGTTCAATAACTGTTTTTAATAAATGACTAAATGAAGAAATAAGTAAATGATAAATAAAACATAGTCATAGATATTTGTTCCGCATGTTTTGTAATAAATACATAAAGTTGAGTTTAAATAGAATTTTTAAAAATTAAATTGAATCACCTATTTGGTAATGAATGTAGAGAAGTGTTTTAGAATACCTGTAGTAAAGATATCTCTAAGAATTCTTTAAAAATTAAATTGTGAGAGAAAAACTAAGCTATGTTCTTTATGCTCTAGGGCTATGCTGTCCAATATGGTAGACACTGTCCAACTGTGACTATTGAACATTTCAAATGTGGCTAGTTCGAATGGCTGTATTGTGTAAGATTTTGAAAAACTTTGTATGTAAAATATATTATTAATATTTTATATATTTAATACATGTTGAAATGATAGTTATATATATATTGAGTTAAATAAAATATTTTATTAAAATTAGTTTCACCTGTTTCTTTTTACTTCTTTAAATGTGGCTACCAAAAATTTTTTTAAACATATGTGGCTGGCATTATATTTCTAACAAAGAGCTCTTCTCCAAGGTAACAGGCAATTTAGAAGAAGTTCTATTGTAACTCTTTTTGACGATCAAATCTCTACCTATCAATTTACTTTCGGGGTGGAGGCCAAACAGGAGGGTGGAACCAACACTGGTTTGGAAATAAGGCTGGGTGGGCTTTGCCCCTGCCGGGCCACAGACTGTCGGTGCGGCCAAGAGCAAGTCTCTTAACTTCTCTGGACAGAAAGCTCCTCACCCGCTCAGTGAGGGGTTTGAAATAAACGAGTTCTAAAGGCCCTCAGCACCAATGCTTCATTCTTGCCTTGTCTTACCTAATTTCTTTATCAGACTGGCTCCCAGCAAGGTGTAGCTACACAGCTTAGATGGAGACCATCTTCCTTCAGAGAATCAGAAGCTTTATACCACACCCAGGAGCCTAAGTATGAAGACAATATTTTGCCAGGCAGGGTCTCTGGCAAAGTTGAGAAACAGGCAGAACATGTCTTTGCTACTTTTCCAGCACCCTTTCTGTCTTCCTGCCTTTGTTTCAAACTAAAAGGGAGGCTTTTTTCTCTCCTTTGCAAGGTACTGTTGGCCCTTGGACAACAGGGGTTTGAACTGCGTGGGTTCATTTATACACAGATCCTTTTTTCAAAAGATATTGTAAATATATTTGCTCTTCTGATTTTCTTAATAACATTTTCTTTTTTCTAGCTTACTTTATTATAAGAATACAGTATATAATACATATAACATGCAAAATATATGTTTTTTTAAATGAATTCAGCTTTATTCATTCCACTTTGGCTAGTCACTTTTTGAATGATTTTTATTTATTGATTGAGAGATAGAGAGAAACACTGACTTGCTGTCCCACTTAATGATTCATTCAATGGTTGCTTCTTGTATGTGCCCTGACTGGGGATCGAACCTGTCACCTTGGCATATCAGGAACAACACTCCAATTAACTGAACTACTCAGATAGGGCAAAATATGTGTTAATCAACTGTTTATGTTATCAGTAAGGCTGTCAGTCAATAGCAGGCAATTAGTAGTTAAGTTTTGGGGGAAGTCAAAAGTTATATGTGAATTTCAACCATACAGTATTTGAAGGTTAACTGTACTTATGACTTCTACTCGATACCTGTCTTTTCTGTGCACTATACCATTTTTGGCCCTTTGCTTTCTTTTGAAAACTTACCAGTCCTGGGTTCTACCCCTTCAAACTCTTCTGGTTGGCTCATTAATTAACTATGCAAATAATATACTTATGACAGATAAAACATTATGTATGCATTGTCTTATTTCTTAGCTCACATAAATGCTGAGAGATAGTTAACATTATCATCCATGAGATGAGAAACCTGAGGCACAGAGAGGTTAAGTACCTTGCCTAAAGCCACACATTTAGTAAATGATTGAGCTGGACTTTGACCCCAGACCATCATACTACAGAGCCATTGGTGTGGCTGGCTAGTTTTTACGGTGCATAAAATCACAATGAAGTGAAATTGGGCCTGTTACTATTCTAATTTAAAAAGTGCACTTTAATAGTGACCTCAACCAAAAGTTGTGACTGTTTCTGGGTACCATGACATGGCTGGTATAAGGCAGAGAAACTATTTTCGAATCAAATGTCATGGCTTTCCCTTCCGCAAAGCCTGCTGCTTTGTTTTACATTGTATCTTGGCTAAACCTGAACAGGCACACAGTAGGTGCTCAAGAAATGCTGGTTTTTCTTTTCCTGTTTCCCTGGGCTCCAGACAGATATCCTACCATTATCAGTGTATAGTTTTAGCAATGGTCTATGAAATTCTTCATAGTATAATAATAATAGCTACCTCATGAGTCTACTGCTAGACATTCAGCTGAGCAATTCACATACACTGCCTCATAAATTCATGTCAATCTTACCACATGACTGAGAAGTCAATCTTTAAACACATAGTCAAATCACATGTTAAAACATCTGAAAGTTGATCCTTTTCACATACATCAGATCATGTTACTACTCTTCTGCTTAAACCCTCCAGTGGTTTCCAAACTATTTAGAGTAAAATCTAAAGGCTTTACATGGAGTATTGTTCCAGCCAACTTGATTTTTTTACTGTTCCGTAAATAGGCATTCAAAATATAGCTCCCACCTTATGGTCATTGCATCTGCTGTTCCTCCCACCTAGAATCTTCTTTTTTTAAATCGTCACCCAAGGATATTCTCATTGATTGTAGAGAGAGGTGAAGTGATGGGGGGAGAAACATCGATGTGAAAGAGAAACATTGGTGGGTTGCCTCCCATATGCGCTCCAACTGGGGAACTTGCAACCCAGGGTATGTGCCCTGACCAGGAATCAAATGCCCAACCTTTTGGTGTACAAGGTGATGACCAACCAACTGAGTCACACTGGCAAGGGTCTTGCCTTTTCCTGTACACTGAAAGGTTGGTTATTCCACTCCCCATCAGGGCACATACCTAGGTTGCACACTCAATCGCAGTTGGGGAGTATATGGGAGGCAACCAATCAATGTCTCTCTCTCTCAAATCAATAAACGTGTTTCTTAAAAAGGCATGGGAGAATACTTTTGTCTGTGACATAGGGTAGTCATTATAAATGCCTGGGCATGAGGTTCATCTAGAAGGTCATAAACTAGGTATCTTCTCAAAATACTTATGGTTCTTTTTATTTAGTACAAGGTAACATAATCCTTAAAACATCCAATATCTTGGTCAACTGTAAGGCGGTTGGGAAATTGAAGGCTGGATATTATCCTTTTTCATTCTTTTCAGTTTATAGTAAATAGAAAATGAAATACAATGTCCAAACTACATAGACCAGACAGCACAAGTGTTAGAAACCCCTTTAGGGAGCATCTGGTCTGCCCCCTCATTTTCCAGATTAGAAATGCAAGTCCCTGGGAGATGAATTTCTACATATATAATCATTGTATTTGACATTTGCTTTCAAATTTAGCATGGAGATATGCCAAATGAACCAAAAAGTCAAGAATATAGAGCCAAAAAATTCCATATGTTTCTCAGGAACTCACAGAATCATGACATCAGTTTTCTTCTCAAGTCTCTAAAATCTGAGTCTCACTAAAAATGATCTCACACCTCAACAGGGAATAAATCTACGGGACTGTTAACCTCACAGTGGCCAAATATTGGTACGTTTTGTGTATCCTGGACCACATTTGATTCAACCCACTAATCTTTGTTAAGCTGACCACGCACTACAGATATAAAGTCTTGGTCTTTAACTATGCAAGAATTCAAGTCCAAGGATGGTCTATGTGACTTCAGTGAGATCCTCTGCACAGAATCTTATTAGCTTAGATGACCAGACACAAGTCTAAACAATTGCTTTTCTTCTTCTTTTTCCTATTCCATTGCTGTTTTATTCCCCACTGTTCCTTTGTTCCTTCCTTCCAGATAGCAAAATAAATATATGTTTGAAGCAAAATAAAAAAAATTTGAATGCACTGGCCAGGTGAGCATTCAAGTTTGCAGGTTCAACCCCCAGTCAGGGCACATACTTAGGTTGCAGGTTCGATCCTCGGTCAGGGTGTGGATGGGAGGTAACTAATCGATGTTTCTCTCTCTCCATCTCCCTCTTCTCTCTTTCTCTCCCCCCCTTTCTCTCTAAAATCAATAAACATATCCTCAGGTGAGGAATAAATAAAATAATTTAATTAATTAATTAATTGATTGATTAAAATATCTGGATAGAACAGTTAAGTGTTGTCAACGGTACATCTTAATTCTAAACATTGGCAACACTCCCATATGTGGTACTTAAAGGTCTATTAATTGAGAACAAAAGGTCATTTGTGAGAAATTTGGAAACTTAGATTTATCATCCATCAGAACCTCCATCACATTTTCCCAGAGACCATACTGAGAAAGAATCTTAGTATAGATAGTCAAGTCCACAGGAGGGAAATTTTGGAATTGAGATCCTGAAAGTAAACTGCATCAGAATGTCACCTTGAGATTGAAATCATGGTAAGGGAGAAACAAGGTTAAGGCCATGGCACACATATTATGGAAAAGCTCCTCGAAGCTTTGGAACCTGGCTACCTGGGTTAGAATCCTGTCTCTGGTACTTTAGGCAAGCAGGTTACTCAAATTTCAGAGCCTCCTCTATAAAAATGGAGATAAAGATCATTTCTCTGTAGGAAGATGATGAGGATCTTATAAGATGGGCTTGCAGAGGTATTAGCATAGAGCCAGGCACATAGTGTGTCCTCACTCAACATAAGATGCTCCTGCTTGATGACTTCCAGTGCAATGCCATGGTATCCAGACCTAAAGGAGTCAAAAAAAGTGGGCCCTCTGCACTGAATCATCAACATTCACAGGGGCTCTGCTGGCAACCTCATGATAGGCTATTAACGGAACCCAGGCGGGGACAAGGCACAGCCTGTGCACTGCTCTAGGCTGGGGAAGTTAGGACCATGGTTGTCAGGGTTCAAAGACATCTCTGTGGGCTGCCCTTACCCAGATCAACCCCTCCTTCATCCCAGCATGTTGTCCAAGTGAAATCTGGTGAGAATGAGGAGTCTGGACCACCGAAGGAAAAGGAGGAGTAGAGGCCACAGAGGGACAACCTGAAGTCTAGGGAGGGGGCAGTGTGGAGCCAGGGAAGTAATTCCCATATCCATTGCCCTAGTATTGGAGGCAGGAAAGGAAAACAAAGTCAGAGCTGATTCCTATGACAGGAAAGGGAACTCTCCCAGCCAGAGCCCTGGGGAAATCAGCTTAGGAAATTATGCAGGGCTTAATTTGTTAAACTGTTAGAAAAATAGAGATGCTGGGATTGGAGTTCCAGGTACCTTGGGAAGGGGATACAGTGGGAGGCACATCCTCTGCAGGGAGAGATTCAAACAAGCACACTTCTTCTGTTGTCTGTTTTTCAGTGGAAAAGAAAAACACACACACCCTCTCCTCCATAATAAGAGGTTTGGTCTGTGCCGCTCTTTGACTTCCTCACAAACAACCACAGGGAGCAGACAGACTCCTCAGATTACTCTTGACCTTGAGAGTTGACCCTAGAAATGCATTCTACTTCAAGATCTGAAAAAAAAACCAAAACCAAATCAAATCCACCAGTCTCTTGTGAAAGATGGTTTATTTCTGCTGGAGCCCCTGTTTTCCCCTCTCTAATCTATTGCCATTCCATAGTTAAGATAACTTTAATAAACAAACACACACACACACACACACACACACACACACACACACACCATACACACATATCAGATCATCCCTCTTTTAATTAAAACCTTTCATAGCTTCTCACTATCACAGGATTACAATCCAAACAGCAAACTGTGGACAATAATGTCTCATGTGAGCCATCCCTGTCCACATCTCTGATCTTACTCCACACAATTCTCTGGTTGTTCATTACGTTCTAGGTACCCTGGCCTTGTTCTTCTTCCAGGCTTGTTCACACTTATGGTCTTTGCATCAACTATTCTCTCTGTCTGAAATGATCTTCTCCCTGGTTTCCACATAGCTGACTCCTTCTTTCATGTCCCGCTCAAATGTCACTGTCTCAACAGACCTTCCTGATCCACCCAATCTGAAGTAGCCTCTCCATCCTTTGTCAGCACTTAACCACTTTCTGGTATTTTTCTGCTGTACTTGGCAATTGATTGCTGTTGTTTGTCACTCCTACAGGGACATGAACTCCATAATCACAAGGCCTTAGCTGTCCTGTTCACCACTGGGTCCACATAGTCTAAAGTCTTGCCTAACACATAGCAGAGCTCAATAGCTATTTGGAGAAGCTCATATCTCCCTGCTCTCTCCCCCACTGCCATTTTTTATGACTTGGTCATCTACTTTGAGGAAACCTAATTCCTCCTTGCTTCCCCTCTACACCACTCAGATACCAGCAGAGCCATATTTTGGCCTTCGTCATTATAATCTGGGGCTCCCACTCATATGTCTACAGCTTGGCTCTACTCATTTTCTCCAGGCCTCCATATCTTCAAAGCTTCTTTCACCCCACCTCCAATAAAGGAGGCAATTCAATTGCTTAGCCCTTTCCAAATCTCCAAACCCATTAGCTTCCTTTCAACTTGATTCCCTGCATAGATTTTTGGCATCATGGCTAAGAGCAGAAGGTTGCTATCACATCAGTGACTAGAGCTTAAGGTTTTTTTTTTCCCCCTGAGGATTAAATGACATCAGCACCCTGCCTGGCATATTACAAACACTCAAGCAACGTTATCCACTCTCATTACTATCACCATCATAATTGAAGTTTCTTCTTTGCCTCTGCCTCCTGCCTTTTTCTTCTTACCCTCCCTTTTCACTCCCATTTGATTAGTTTTACTCTCCTTGCTTCATTTACATGAGGTGAAGTTGGAAGCTTGCCAGGTCTTGCTGGGGATAGTACAGAGTTCTGACTGGATAGAACCAGCTCAGTGCAAGTTGGAGAGGAGCAGGGAGCTTTGCAGGCTGCCTGGGAAGCTTGCACACCTGCCCGTGGGCTTTGGGCTCTGACTGCTGTCTTCTGCTGAGCCTCTAAAGCTATCGAGGGCAAGTGACAGAGGCTCCCTGAGCTGGGTGGGTTTGCGTGATACTCACCTGTGTTTTCACTTAGTAGATGCTTAAGATGCCAGATTTTTATTTTGGGGGTCATCAGCTCAGCGTTTACCATTTCATCCCTTCAATGTTTTAGTCTTTCTCATTCAAGGTCTCAGGCATCCGGAGAGGCAATCCCTGGAAAGGATCATGAGTAAGTCCTGGCCTTGTTCCCTGCGTGGAGGAGGGGTGGAGCGAGCACAAGCAGAGGGAGCTGCCTAGGTCTTCTGGCTGTGGTTCTGTGACCCAGGCAAACTGAACTTATAAGGCCCTTTCTTTGTCTCTCCTCAGATATATCTCAGGCCCCAGTTGTGGGGAATTTTTATCTGAAGAAATCCAATTTACTTCAGGATGATTGATGCCAATCACATGACAGATTCTCAAATATTTGCTGGAAAAATTTATGAGTGACTGAACAAAGGAACTCAGGAATGGATATGTCTAGAGCCCCTACTGCTGTGAGAGACGGGCAAGTCTGGAATAACCAGGGTAACTTTCTAAGGTCGCTATGTCAGATGCTCTACTAGATGCTGGGATACAGGCATGAGCAAGGCAGGCCCCATTCCTGCTCTCCTGGAGCGCAGAGTCAGTGTACAGGTGAGGATGAGGCAGTACAATAACTGCTACAGCCAGAGGAGAGTACAGGGTGATTGATCTGGAAGCACATGGGAGAGGACACTTAACCCAGATCTGAGACACCAGGCTTGGAGAGGATTTCTCGTAGGACAGCATGATGCCCCAGGTGAGACTTGAAGGGTGAACGAGTCAGCCAGGTGTCAGGAAGAGAGGCAATGTTAAGGATTTCAGGCAAAGCCAGGAGCCTGTGCAAAAGATGAAAGATGGGAGAGGGCATGGTGCTCTGCAGGAACTGAAGAGCAGTCGGTAGGGCTCCACGGCCAGAGGTCCTGATTTAATTGGCATTGGATAGAGTCCAGCCTTGGGTACATTTTAAGAGCTTCCCAGGTGACTTTAATGTGTAGCCAGGGGTGAAAGCCACTGGACCAGAACATGGGATGAAAGGGAGGGAGGGGTAAGAGGTAAGGCTAGAGGTATGAGCTCAGCGAGATCGTGCAGGGCCTGGAAGACGGTGTCAAGGAACTTGAGTTTTCTTCTCTGAGCACTGGGAAGCTATTTAAACATTTAAGCAAGGGAACAAGTGGCTTGTTCAGACTTGCAGACTTCGGAACATCTCTGTTTTGGAACAGGGGACAGGAACAGAAGTAAGTAAACCAGTTGGGAGGCAATAATTCAGGCAAAAAGATAATCACAGCCTGAACTAGGCAAGTGGCAGCAGGAATGGAGAGAAGTAGATGAATTTAATAGATATCTAGAAAGTAGAACTGCTAGGGCATAAAGAAAGATTGGTGGTCAGAAGGAGGTGTCCAGGATCATCCCTTTGTTTCAGAATTTTAGACAGTTGGGTGGGTGGAGTGTCACTGACCCTTTCCCGGGGGCAGAAGCACCAGGAGAGGAGCAGCAGGTTTGTGGATTCATGGGCGAGGACTTCCACCTGGCACCTGTTGAGTTGGAGGTGCCAGTGGGATATTCAAGTGAGATGAGCCGTGAACAAATGGTAGCTTAAACCTAAGGTGCAACACCTAGGTTGAAGGTAGAGATGTAGAAGTCATCAGAAGAAAGCAGGCATGAACGAGATACCACAGGGGAGAGTGTGGAGTATAAAGAGGAAAACTTATTCGCGGAATTTTGAAAGTTCTCTTCCTCTGGGTAGGCAGCCCCAAACCCATTAAGGATAATTAGACTAAGTGGTGATGTGACTGACCTAGCTAGTCAAATATGTGAGCTGGCTCACCCGAGTCAACATGAACTCCTGCTACAGACCTACATGCAGCCTGTTGCTGTCAGTGCAGTCTGAGCAAACTGATCTGCAATGAGAAGGGGCTGGCAGCTGCGCCTTGCACCTATGGAGCTTGGCTGCAGGAAGCAGTTCCAAGTTCCAGGCTCTGCTCAGAGGTTTCAAATCCAGTGGTAGCTATGATATGTGTTAGACATCCTGAGGTATTTTAAAGGAAGTAAGTCTGAATCATCTGAGAATGGGAACATTCGACAACCAACTCGTCCTTCGATAGAATTTGCTGTGGAGAGGGAAGGGGTGGATGGGTAGCTGGAAATGCTTTTATTCTAGGCTCTGGGCAATTAATTATGAGTCTATTTTAGGGTTTCAGTCTGCATGGATCTAAGTTGCTCTGTTATGCCCTCAGATTCTAGAATCAACCTTTGTCATATTGTAAACAGTTACAACAAAGCACTTTGACGTTAGCAGTTTACTCCCAGCAACAAGCTTATGAAGTACATAAGGCAAATATTAGCCCCATTTTAAAGACGAGGAAACTGAAACTGTAGCTAGTTAGCTCATCCAGGTTGCAGGAAATATAAGTGGGGCTGAGGGACTAATGCAGTTTCTCACTCCAAATCTACTCCAACCTCCCAAATCTCTCCAATGTTCCAGCTCTTTTAAAAGGGCCTTTCGAATCCACTCCAGAGAAGAGGGGATGGGAACAGGATTTGGAAAGAAGCTTACTAGGTACCTCCTGTGATTACTGTGTTTGTGACTTTTTCCTTGGCTCTTAATCTCACCCAAGCAAAAATCACATGTGCCCAATACCAAAAAGTTTAAAGAAAGTTGTCATGAGTGAGCAGAGGAGTCAGGGAACCCAACTCCAGACGTATTATAGACCCTTAGAACTGGAGGGGACCAATGAGTCATCTCCTTTAACTCATAAGATTACAGATGGGAGAAAGTGAGGGCAGGAGGGGAATGTAACTTGTACCTGCTTACCTGGCCAACTGTGGCAAACAGGAGACCAGATCCTAGCCTGCTGATGTACACCCAAATGATAGTGTAACATAACCTTAGACTCGGAGCTCTGAAATAAACATACAAAACCAAGAATATCTGGGAAATAAAGAGCTGGCCTAAACAAAACCATATAGACTCTGCTCCATATTCCCTCTTTTCTTTCTTTTTTCTCTTTCTTTCTTTCTTTCTTTCTTTCTTTCCTTCCTTCTTTCTTTTTTCTTTCACTCTTTGTCTTTCTTTCTTTCATTTTTAAAAATGAAAAAAGATTTTTAAAAAGATTTTATTTATTTATTTTTAGAGAGAGTGAAAGGGAAGGAGAGAAACATCAATCGGTTGCCTCTCCCACACCCCCAACCGGGGACCTGGCTGGCAACCCAGGCACATGCCCTGACAGGGAATTGAACCAGTGACCCTTCAATTTATGGGGTGATGCCCAACCCACTGAGCCACACCAGTCAGGGCTCCCCTTTTCTTATGGATACATTTTTCATAGGACCTGATTGAGACAGTTAATTAGGAAAATTATTACTCTCCCATCTTTCACTAAAGTTGTGGGAGGAGGTAGGTGGAAGTGCCTAGAAGGTAAAGTGGGTAGAATTGGGAAATTGCTTTGTAAGATGCAGGTTGGTGACAATGGGGTTGTTGGTTTTACCAGCTTATTATTCAGTAGTCACTAGAATTAACTATAATAATAGCTTGCATTTGTATAGTATATTCTAATTTACAAAAGGCTTTAATGACATTATCTCATTTGATCCCACTGACAACCCTGTAGAGTAGACAAGGCAGGTACAATTATCCCATTTTATGGATAAGAAAACTGAGAGTTGAAGAAGTAAAATGACTTGACCAAGCATATTCGGTTATTAGTGCCTGGACGAGAAACCAAGTGTTCTTAGAAAACTCTGCAAAGGTCACACAGCTAGGCAGGGCTTGAATCCTGGTGAAGCCTCCAGCACTTACGCTGCTAACCACCATGTTCTACTATTCGTTCAGCAGACCTTTGTTGAGAGAGGGTGTCTTGTTTTCTTAGTTCCCTGCTCATTGTAAGTATAACCTACGGGCTCCTGCTGAGTCAGGTACTCATTAGTGAAGGCATGCTTGGTAAAGGCTTCCAGAACCCTCTCCGTACATCAGTAAACACACGCCTGTGGCCTAATTCCAGAGTCCCCATAAGCACTAATTGCAGGGAAGATGAACCAAAAGGAACCTGGCACATAGTCCAAGGACAACCTCAGGCTTCAGGCGTTGGGCTCGTGGGAAGCTAGTGTGCTACACTTCCAGCCTGGGTCTAACTGAAGTGAGGAAGCCAGATAGAAGTCTGGCTTTCCCTGGAAGTCTTCTGTCTTCCCCTTTTAACATTTTTTTTTTTTCTTAAAAACTAGTAGCAGCTGTTGGCTAGTCTTGACAATTGCCCAACCTTAAGAGAGCATGTCACAAAGCACAGAAGGCCTCCTTGGGGCTGGACCCTGGGACAGGCGGCTCCTCCAGCAGCTCCATAAATAGCACCTGTGCTACGTGAACGGGAGGTAGGTCAGGAAAACACGCTGACTCTCCTTGGTGATCATAAACCAGTGAGTCTAAGCGATGAGTCTTGGAAAAAAGATAGTTCCTATTATATATGCGTAGGCCTAACACCGAGGAGTCAAAGAAAAATATTGGTTTATGAGCTGTGTAGGGCTTTCTGTTCCTCGTTCCTTCACTACTCTTTTCTTTCTGTCAGTCCCTGACTAACATGCCTTTTCCATCCTGTCTGTCAGATGATATTGTATAAGAATCCAGACTGAGTTTTTCTAACTATTTATAGAAGGCAGTTGTGCTGCTTTCGCCACTACAGGAATGAATGTTTTGTTTCGGGTTATGTTACCCATGAAATGCTTACAAAAATGCCCTCGTTCTCAAATGTTCCCACCCTTCTCCTGTCCCATCGTATCAAAGAAGCCTCTCTGGGTAAAATCTCCCTCTTTCATGTCCTTTTGTAATGAAACAATTTTTTTTTTATTACAGAATCAGTTCATGCCAGATACAAGTTTCAAACTGTATACCTAGAAACGTATAGCTGGAAATGTAGAAGTGCCTCTAAATCTCTAGCCTGAGATAACAACTTTTAACCTTTGTTGCATTTTTTAGTTTGGAGGCTCTTGCAATGATTCATGGGAAAGTTGGATTACTGATAGCAGGTATGCGTGGAGAAGGGGAGACAGATACAAAAAAAAAATGTTTCAAAGCAAAATCAACAGATGGTAGGAAAAAAGGAAGGTGAAGAAAATTAGCCCATCTTTCAGCCGGAATGATTGGAAGGAAGATATCTTATGGAACAACCCAAGGGACTCAGGCTGAAGAAAAGAACAATGTTTAGTCTGTGAGGCCTTGGTGGTCCTCTTATTTCAATTACTATCATCATTGTAGGAGCTACAGTTGCAGATGCTTAGGAACCTACGGTTAGCATAGCAGATGTGCTCTGTTAGTATCCCAAGTCAGACCACTTCAGCATCTTAACAGGAATGAAAAGCTGAGAAGGAGAGAGGAGAAAATTCAAATGTAGAAAAGACCGACCCCTCTATCTGAGGAGCCTAACATTTTCAGTTATCACCTCCAACCAGTTGCTCAGAACATTTTAGCTCTGGAACCCACATATTCTGTAAACATGCCCATAACCTTCCCAAGGTTTAAACACTCTCTAATTAATGCAAAATTAGCCTCAACAAAATATAACTGGAGCCAAACATCCATCTTAAGGCTCAGGTGAAGATGCAGAATGTTTCCAAGTTAGAAATGTGAATTCTGCCAGCCTATCGTGGGGATATATCATCTAATAATTAACAGCAGACCAACAGTCAGGCTTTTGATCTTGTCCCTCTTGCCACGATATGTTGTGTGTATAACCAGGAAAATTCCCATTTTGGGACCTTGACCAACAGGTCTCACTTGCCTTTCCCTTCTTAATCCAGTATGCTGACAGCATATGCTATTAAGTAGGCAGTACCAATGCCAGTTCTTACGCACCTTGAATGCGGCCAGGAAGGATAGTCAGCCCTCAGCCCTGCTGACTTCCAAGTGGGGGTGTAATTGTAGCTGACTTGCAGCTTCAGTGTCAGAAGCTCCTCCCCCCTGGGATTGCCCCTCCCGCGAGTTTTTCCATGGGAGTGATGATTGCTGCATCTCTACTTCTTTTTCATTATCACAAAAGAAGCCTAAGAGTGCAGAGATAATGTTATTGCTGCCACTTCATTCTTTTATTTAATTTTTCCTTGCCATTTTAGTTTTTTTAACATCGGTTTAGCTAAAACAAAGCTTAAATTTTCTCAGCGTAGTCCCAAGGGAACAGGTGTCAAGGACAGTTAAAGAAAAAGAAAAGGAGACAAGTTTTAGCATTTCTAAAGGCACCAAGCAAAGACTGAAAAAGTAGCCTCATGAATACTCTGTTGCCGTCTCTAACAGAAGCCAAGCGGCCAGCCACAGCCGGCGGTCAGCCTCTCTATTACAACAATAAGCAACCCGGACACTGCAGCGTGCTGTGTTGCCAGTGTCTTGCGGATATTGTGTTCTGAGTACACTTCGGATAGGATAGGCTAGGTTAAGCTATGGTGTTCAGTAGGGTAGGTGAGTTAAATGCATTTTCGACTTACATTATTTTCAATTTACAATGGGACATTTATCGGGACGTTGTAAATCCAAGGAGCGTCTGTTTGGGCAGTGTGATCTTGTGTTAGGGTGTTGTCATCTGAATGGAAAGACCCGGGGTAAAGTCAGTTGTGACTTGGGCAACTCAAACTAATTGATCATCTAGAGAGTTTACTTACCAGATGGTGGAACTAATTAGGTACAGTCAACAAGATTTCCAGGAAGGATTCTCCCCTTTAAAGGCACAGAAATTGAATTACAAGTACATCAAGATATGATCAACCACTAAGAGACTTACTTACCAAGCTCATGAGAGACATATATACATAAACTAAAGAGCCACTTACTCTTTCCGTTGAGAAATATGACTAGACAGGAATATAACTAGACAGAAAATTGGATATCAACCAATCAGCTATGTTATCAATTATGAGGGAAAAGAACAAGATTTAAGCATATCTACAAATCCTGCAAATACATTGTTAAGACTGTAAAGTTACGAATTTTATCATACCTTTAGTTTTCTAGGAACAGACCCAGTCTTATAGCATGCAAGATTTTTACGTGTTGTATAAGATTTTACCATATTCTCCTTTTGGAACATGTTTCCAGCTTCTGGCTTTAACCAGTTTTCAAGACTAGGTCTGCCTTGATGTGAATGATAGATGTGCTTGTTTTAGAAGGGGCAAACTTACAGGCTCTCTCTTGCATAATTTCCTAAGTTACTGAGATTATGCCTTATATTTTGTTTCTCACTACTGTTCTCAGAGTTCTGAGTGGAGTCAATTGTGGGAAAAACTGGCATCTCGCTCTTGCTGACTAAAGCGTATCCAGTTATTGAATGGAAAGCTGTACTCGGTGACCTTTGTGGTCCTTCTGAATTCTGGTTTTATGGTTCTATGAATCTATTAATAGAGGAATAAAGCAAGGGGTACAAAAAGTTGGATGGCTGAGGCAGAGGAATACGGAAAGAACTGATTTTAATTAACTAAAGAAATTGTTTTTCCTTAGTACAGAGATATGAAATTATGTGTGTTGAGTTTTCTCTACTTTCATTTTCATAAGCAAATACCACTTTCAGCACCTACAAACCCAAGGAGGCTCTCATGCGAGACAAACTAGGCGGCTGCGCAGAGTCGTGCCTCCCAGTGACCTCCTCTGCTAATGGCCATGAGCCTTCCGCTGGATTACCATAAACACTTTCTGACCCCAGGCAGAAATTGGTTTGGCCTCAGTGTTGTTCAGCTAAGTAGCTTGCTTTGTCTAGTCGTCCGTTTGTTCAAACAACTTTTACTGAGCACTAGGCCAGATGCTGGCATAGAAAAATATCGGTAAGTAAATATTACCCATTCACAGTCTAAGGAAGAAGAAAGATATAGAAGCAATGGTATTAAAATAGAAAGTTTTGCATTTTGTTAAAGGAGCATGCAAAATGTTGGTAGATTCAAAGGACAGAGGAAGGCCTCCAAGCACTTTTTAGTTGTGTCTCACAAATTTTGATATGATGAATTTTCATTTATTTTGATGTACTTTTTTAATTTCTCTTGAGACTTCCTTTTTAACCCAGGGATTATTTAGGTGGCTTTTGTTTTGTTACTGACTGCTTGAAGATTTTTCTGTAATGTTTCTGTTATTCTAATTTGATTTCATTGTGATTGGAGAATGCACTCTGTATAATTTTAATTCTTTTAATTTTTGTTGGGGTTTGTTTTATGGCCCAGGATTGGTCTATCTTGGTATATAATCCATGGGCACTTGAAAAATATGTATATCCTATTGTTGTTGGGTAGAACATTCTATAGGTATTGTAGATTAGATACTATTGGTTGATGATGTTGCTGAGGTCTATACTCTTGCTAATTTTTTGTTGTTTTATCAATTGTTGAGGGAGATATATTAAAGTCTTCAGCTATAATTTTGAATTTGCCCATTTCTCCTTTCAGTTTTTGCTTCACATATTTTGCAGCTCTATTGTTTGGTACATACATATTTAGGATTGCTATATTCTTGGTGTAGGATCATTATGTATTCTCTCTCTCTGTCTTGGTAGTTTTCTTTCTACTTGAGTCTACTTTATCTGATAGTATGGTCACACATATTTTCTTTTGATTAGTGCTTTATGTGGCACATCTTTTTCTATCTCTTTACTTTCAATCTGCCTGAATTGTTATATTTGAAGTGAGTTTCTTATAGACAACATATACTTAGATAATGTTTTTTAATTCACTCTGTCAGTCTCTATCATTTGATTGGTGTAGTTAGACCATTTACATGTAACCTAATTAATATGTGAGGTCACATATTCTATTTTATTTCCCTGTTTTCTTTTTATGCCTTCTTTGAGCTACTTCACAATTTTTGAGAATTCCATTTTGATTATTTGCAGTGTTTTCTTAAATATATTTTATTGATTATGTTATTACAGTTGTCCCATTTCCCCCCTTCATTCCCCTCCACCATGCACACCCGCTCCAACCCACATTCCCCCTCCCCTTTAGTTCATGTCTATGTGTCATAAGTTCTTTAGCTTCTACATTTCCCACACTATTCTTGCCCTCCCCCTGTCTATTTTCTCTCTACCGTCTATGCTACTTATTCTCTGTACCTTTCCCCCCTCTTTCTTCCTCCCACTCTCCTGTTGCTAACCCTCCATGTGATCTCCATTTCTGTGGTTCTGTTCCTGGTCTAGTTGTTTGCTTAGTTTGCTTTTGTTTTAGGTGTGGTTGTTAATATCTGTGAGTTTGCTGTCTTTTTACTGTTCATATTTTTATCTTCTTTTTCTTAGATAAGTCCCCTTAACATTTCATATAATAAGGGCTTGGTGATGATGAACTCCTTTAACTTGACCTTATCTGAGAAGTGCTTTATCTTCCCTTCCATTCTAAATGACAGCTTTGCTGGATACAGCAATCTTGGATGGAGGTCCTTGCCTTTCATGACTTGGAAAACTTCTTTCCAGCCCCTTCTTGCCTGTAAGGTCTCTTTTGAGAAATCTGCTGATAGTCTGATGGGATCTTCTTTGTAAGTGACTGTCCCCTTATCCCTTGCTGCTTCTAGAATTCTCTCCTTCATTTTAATCTTGGCTAATGTAATTATGATGTGCCTTGGTGTGTTCCTCCTTGAGTCCAACTTCTTTGGGACTCTCTGAGCTTCCTGGACTTCCTGGAAGTCTATTTCCTTTGCCAGATTGGGGAAGTTCTCCTTAATTATTTGTTCAAATAAGTTTTCCACTTGTTGCTCTTCCTCTTCCCCTTCTAGTACTCCTATAATTCGGATGTTGGAATGTTTAAAGATGTCCTGGAGGTTCCTAAGCCTCTCCTCATTTTTTTGAACTCTTGTTTCTTCCTTCTTTTCTGATTGGATGTTTTTTTCTCCCTTCTGGTCCACTCCATTGATTTGAGTCCCAGTTTTCCTCCCATCACTATTGTTTCCTGTCCATTTTCCTTCATTTCAATTAGTGTAGCCTTCATTTGTTCATCTAATTTTCGACCCAAATCAATCAATTCTGTGAGCATCCTGATCACCAGTGCTTTGAACTATGCATCTGATAGGTTGGCTATCTCTTGGTCGCTTAAATGTATTGGCTCTGGTGGTTTGATTTGTTCTTTCATTTGAGCCATTTTTTTTTCTTTTGGTCTGGTAGCACCTGTTATGTATGAGGGGCGGAGCCTTAGGTGTTCACCAGGGCAGGGCCACCCACTTGCAGAGTTTTGACTCTGTATGTGGGGCCGAGGTCAGAGAGGGAACAATGGTGTTTACTCTGCTCTCTCTTGGATTTCAGTCCCCTCTGTGAGTCTGGGAGCCTTTCATGGCACTTCAACCCCTACAAGCGTTTTCAATTGGTGCTTTTAGGCTTTATTTCCTGGCACTGGGGCCCTGGGTTACACAGTCTGTCTCGCTGCCTGTTTTCGCCTGGTTTATCTGTGGGAGAATGTGTGACTGCGGTCAACCACCTTGTGGGCCTCGCTGTATTTGCAGTGTTTTTGAGTATAATTTTTTGTATAGCCTTTTGGTGGTTGCTTAAGTTATGATATACACATAACTTATCTGCTGGTTTCATCACTTTGCCAATTTGAATGATATGAGTGATGGAATTTAAATGAAATTCTTTCCAAAGTCTGTAACATTTAACAAGACATCACCTCTGGTACCTGAGAACCTCTTGATGCCATTCAGGTCCATATTTCAGAACCTCCTCATGTCTCCAGAGGTGCCTGTCTACGAAATCCAGGCTGTCACCTCTACTGGAAAAGGAAGTTCACTGAAGTGCTTACCTAGAAAGTTACCAATTGTCCATGCTGGTGAGCAAAAGTATAAACTAGATAATTAAAATCCAGACTGAATTTTTAAAATACCAAATTTTAGGTGTATATGCCAACCTGTTAAACTTTCAAGAGAAAAGATGAAAAATAGTGAAATTTCATTATTCATTCACCTGCTGATGTACTCTTTTGCTAATATTTAATGTAAAGGGAGAAATGGCTCAAAAGTGACTCACATTGGGTCATCAAGCTGCAGGTACTTTGAGTGAGGCAATATGAGTTGGCAGTTTGGCCTTGTAGATGTCAAGACTTCGATATCAAGCAGGGATGTAGGGTTGAATCCCTGCTTTACTGTCATGTGACATTAAATAAATTACTTAAGTTTTTGAATATCTTGTTTTTTAATTTGTAATGTATGGTCAATCACTTTTCCTGCAAAAGTTTGTTGTGAGGATTAAATAACATATAATGGCCTAGCCTAGACAAGGTGCTCAACAAAAATGAGTTCCCTTGCCATGCTTCTGTTGATTTTCACAGAGAAAACCCAAATACTCATACTTGAGTATATGAGTTTCCTAACTCGGCTTCTTTCAACAAACAATGTTCATATTTGTTGATGCCATTTTGACATATAAGCAAAAGGCAGCTATCAGAGAGCAGAAAAGTATGCTAAATTATTAATATTTTTGTAGCATTAATGAAGGCCCTTCCTAAAGAGCTTTAAAAAAACATTTATTGATTACTGACTTATGTGATGAGCACAGAGTGGGCACTTTGACATCTGAGATCATGGCTTCCTTTCATTGCACCCACCTTGTCATCTCTGAGATCCACAGAGATGAAGAGTCAGGGAAAAAGAGAGTTGACCTGAAAATTAAGTCTGGGATTCAGATTGGAGTTGTCTAGATACCTGCTTGACCTTGAAGAATTTACTTAGCTTCTTTATACCTCAGTTTCCTCATTTATTCAATAAGACTAGACCAGTCTTCAGGAAGTTGTGAGGGTGAATTAGGTCATGCTAATAAAACATTTGAGATCTCTGAAAGAAAAGCTTTTACAAACCTATAAATGGCATAATTAAATGTCATTATCACCATTATTATGCAAACTTCAGAGCTGGGAATATGTATTTCTTACAAAGAATATGAATCTAAAGACTCCTATGCGGCATGTCCTTCCGCACCCCCACAGAAGTACTTTTGCTTGTAGAACTGGCATTTATTGCCAGCAAAAAAAAAAAAAAAAAAAAGTGTGTGTCTATGAAGTCCCCTGAGCCATCAGCCCTCTGTTTCACAATGGTTAGGGGTCCCTTGGGTGTGTCTTGAGTGGAACAAGAGAGATTTTCACTGACCTGTAGCTTTCACTGTAACACAATACCTTCTTTAATAGTATAAACAGCCAAAGGTAATGAGAGTACCCAGTGTATTCCAGGTACTGTGCTAAGAGTTTATCTATATTATTATGCCATTTAAATCTTACAACAGCCTACAACACACTTCACTCTTACACTTTCTGTAGTCTCTACTCAAAGGGCACCTACTTAGGGAAGCTTTTAAGACTGCCCTATATCAGAGTCACCTGCTCCCTCACTCCAAGTCCTTTTACCTGGCTTTATTTTCCTCCATAGCCAACCATTTGACTAGTCATCACCTGACAAAATTATGTTTCTTGGTATATTCTCTCTCTGTCTCTCCCAATAGAATGCAAGGTCTATAAGGGCAAGATTTAGTTTTGTTAACTGTCTATCCCCAACATCTAATACAGAGCCTGGCACAAGGATGGGTGCTCAAAAAATATTTGTGAGCAAATTAATGACTCTGTGAGTTAGAGTCACTAGTAAGATTACACCATTTTACTGATGATGAAATAGAAGCTTCAAGATTTGCCCATGGCTACAATAAATGTCAGAATTCGGAAACAAAGTCCATCTGAGTCTGGTGTGATCGCTAACCATTGACCTGCCCCACTACCTTTCGGGACTATCACAGAGATGACACATCATTGCTGTGGCATGTTTCTGTCAGAAGAGTCATGAGGTCAACAGAAAGGAGATAAAGGCAAGGGATGTGTCTAAAGCATCAGGTAAACTGGGGAAACAATTAGATTCTAGTGAAGTGTCCCTTTTAAACACCCTACATTTCTAAAAAAAATATAAATACAAGTCAACACTCTCTCAGATCTAGCTAAGAACACCTGAAACTTCAGGGACCTCACATCTTTCCCCTCTCTTGTCTTCCTTCTCTAACCTCTCCATCAGTTTGCTGGAGCCACAAGTTCCTATGAGAAAAAGGGAAATAACATTTATTAGCATTTAAAGTGCATTGCCACTGCTTTAGGTGTGCTACGTGCTTTATCTCTACTGCACACCAATTTACAGGCAGTGCCTATTTCAAATCCACATTTTATAGATGAGAAAACCAAGGCTCAAGGAGGTTAAACATCTTCTCCAAGGTGTCTCAGCCTCCAAGCCTGACTTCCAAGCCCATGTTCTCTATCTGTATGGATTCATGAAGACAGAAACTAGGATAAACCCACTGGGATTTTCTGACTAAGATCTCATTTAATCTACCTAGAGATTAATAACAGATACCAGTTACTGAGTATGATGAATAGTCAAGATTGCAGGGATTGTACCCACCGTGCAAAATGACAGGATCTGTACCTCCAGGCTTGTTAAGATATGAGGACAAATGAGATATGTCCTCATTGTCCTCTGTACTTGACCCTTGGATATTCTTCTGTGTGGGAAAGACAAGGGTCCAGGGCTCAGCACTCTGTACCCTTGAGCCTTTACTCTCTCTGGGTAGGATGCTCATGCCTGGCATAGAAGATGCTGGTTAAAAACAGGTTATCCTAGGAGTATGGTGGAGTCAGGCTGTGAGAAAATGGATCTGAATCTGGAAGACAAAAGGGAGGAAATGTTGAGGGAAGGCAGAGCTGAGGAAGGAACTAGGGACAGGACTGGAATTGGACCTGATGCTTTCCTCCCCACTCTCTACTTTCTTCTCCATCTCCTCTCTCAATCCCTTCCCACCAGTCCCTTGACCACCATCTTATATACTTTCTGTACCACTTCCTATGCACCTCCCACCTACCTACTGCCCACCTACCTCCCACCCTCTCTAACCCCCACTGTTCATTGTAAAAGTACACCTCAGACAGAAACAGGCTCTGGGGGAAGTACAAATGCCAAATAAACATAAGAAAAGCTGCCAACCTCTCTGGAAACTTGGGAAATGGAAATTTGAAAACAAAGCTAACAAATTTGGAACAGATTTTAAACAAGGGAGGGGGTGTGGTCAGAACATTTTTTTAAACACACATCTTTGTTTGACTGGATATTTTAACTCAACGTATAATTCTTTGGATACATCCCCAAAAACACAGAGTTTAAAACCTGAAAGTTTTTTTTAAATATACCAACAAACAAACTGATGTTTTGGTATTTAAAAATAACATGGTATCCTTATATATGGAAAACTAGTTTTGCAATTACTAGCTATCTTTCTTTTTCCTTATTTGAAGAATTTCTTTGACTTTGGGATCTTATAGTACAAAAACAAAAAACAAACAAACAACAATAACAACAACAAAAAATCCCTGAAATGATCCATAATGAAAAAGCAAAGGACAAGGTATATTCTAACATAAACAATTTATAGGTTGTTAAGAATTATTGAAACATATTTAGATATGCATAAATTTCATTTAATATGAAGATATACCTTTAGAGTAGTTCTGTTGTTAACTACATAACTGAGAAATCTTTTGAAAATTCTACAAGCTAAAAGTTGGTGGTGTTTCATTGTGTTTTGCAGCTCATTCCTGGTAAGAACTAACCTGACCTGAATTCATTTAGTGGCAAAACCTGAACTGAGCTCACATGTTATGTGGCTATTTATAGTCTTTATTTCCCACTTAGTATGAACATTCATACATTTTGATTTAGAAATAATGTTAATTACAATCAGGAGTCTGCTGTATACCACACCAAAGTGTTATATAATATATTTCATATGCACATATTATTTTTCTTAAATCTGAAAAGTTCTGAATTCGGAAAAACTTCCGGTTTCAAAGGTATGGAATATGGACTTGAGTACCACTTTTCTTGAGGCAGGTATTAATAGCTGCATTAAAAATGTTATCCTAGAGTCATTGAGTCCAACATCTTCCCTTTTTAAAAGATGAAAACTAATGTCTGTAGAGGAAGTACTTCCGAACACACAAGTAGTACCTCATAAAGCTAGGCCCAGCATCACCAAATCATCCCTCTGATTCTGGAGGAGTTCAGCCAGGGAGCCGCCCCTACGCCATCCCGGCCTGAATCATCTAGTTTCACTGTCGTGGTTCCGAATCTGGCTGTCATCTGCCTTCTCTCAGAGGCTGAGAGAAGCACAGGCCATGCACGGTTTTTGAGAATCTTGGTATTTTTTTGAAAAATTGCGATCATGCTTATGTTAAGAAGTTTTGAGTAACAGTTTTGTTAGCATATGATAAAAGCAATATATTTTCTATACACAAAATAATCACAAGATCATCTTACTAATTTTTAAAATATTATTAAAAATACTAATAGATAAAACATTTCAGGTAGTACTGTCCAAGAGTGAAAAGCATGTTTAGAAGTGTATAATGAACAGGACCTTCTTTCAGGTCTGTAAGTCTGTCTTCAAGATAGCCAACTATATGAACTCCTGAGGAGATGATATCCAAAGTCTACACTGGAGGGCTTTAAACCTGAGGCCCAGGACCTGAGCCAGGTCCCCTGGACTGGCCCTGAGTTGTTTACTTTTTGTCTTTTAATGCTCATTTGCCAACTGCACAGAACTCTCAGTCTCTGAAGCTGCTCAAAGTTGGGTCTTCCAAGCATGGGGTTTCCCTGTGATATATATTTCTGTTGCTGAATTTATATTACTCTTGTGTTTTGTTTCTGTACCTAATAGTTATAGAAAAGACCCACATGTATCAGGAACCATGACTCCCCCTCCAGGCAAAATCCCTCTGAAGGCTCTCAAATGTCAGTGACTCTCCTCAGTCCCAGGGTGGAAGGACGGGCTGGTGGGAGCCCATGTGTCTAAATAAAGACTGTTGAAAAAAGGCTGTCTCCTGAGCCAAGCACTGCCCGGAAGACTCTCCTCTTATTCTGAAACCTTTTCCTCTTTGGTTGTTTCCTGCCTCTCACTGTAATTGTCTCCCTGGTGGAGGAACCACCTGCTCTGGTTCTCTGGGGGATGAGCAGAGCCAACTGCCCTGGGTTTTTGTCTTTAACCACTTCAAGCCTATCCCGTACGGGTGGGTTATTATTCACTCTCTGCAGGCAAGAGGCTGAGGTTGAGAGAAGTTACGTAATTTGTCCAAGACCTTATTGCTAGCAAATGGCACAGCAATGACAGCAAAATCCACGCTCTATTCCACTATGTTAGAGAGGCCAGGTGGTCTCTTCCTTCTGGCTTTTATGAAGCGTTTGTACTGATTGTTGAATTAGCTAGAAATTACTTAACTCCACTGTTCTGCTGCTCACATTTCTCTCTCTTTCCCTCAAAGAACTCATGAAATGCTTTTCTAAATGCCTTGAGTTCTTTATCAAATTTATGGCAACTCCATTAAAAATAAGATTAATTCATAACACAAATATCTGTGGATTACCCTACTATGTACTACGCAAGCCCTCTGTCTACCGGGCTTTATTCCGAGTGAATCGATGTGGGATCCTAGTGATCAAGTCTTCCTCTTAGTAACTCATAAACTATTCCTTTAACCTGCTGTTCCAAGAATCTAGCCCAGGATGCACATAGAAGTAACTAAGTTTACAGTAACCAGCTTTTTCACTTTTTCAGAAAATCGAACTATTTATTCAACTCCAGAAAACTTTCTCATTCTCCCTGAGACCTTGGAGAGATAACCAAAGTGGTTCAGCTCCCTCATTTTTAACTTCTTTCTATTGCTGCAACAAATCTAATTGTGGAGTACAACTTTGTGCATGTTTTGTTTGACTTTTTTTAATGGTAGTGCCTCTTTTCTTAGCTATTACTGAGGCAGCTGCACTGATTGCCTTCTTCTCCCAGGGTTTGCCCAAATGAGAAAAATCTCTCTGACTCCAGGGAAGCCTTAATCCTTGATCTCAGATTTATATGTTTTATCCGATAAAATCAAGCTCTTATGTGTATTTGAGCAGAGGGTCCTTTGGTAGACTTGCCACCTTTTGCACTTTTCTGGTTAGGGTTACCTATAGCTGTTTTATGAAATTGTTCTGACTTTCTGTTGCTGTGATAACCACCACAAGGCTTCCTGAATTAAAATAATAATAATAATATATCATTGTGTCCACAGTTCTATGGGTTGATTAGGCCCAGCTGGGAAGTTCTCGCTTGGTAGTCTCTCAGCTGGTTGGAGTGAGTCTACTACAGCCAGGGCAGGCTTCCTGGCACACACCCTGAGTGGTCATGCAGGGCCCCATGTTTAGAAGGCTCTCATACTTGGTTCAATACCTCCTGTTGCTACCTTTAATCTCAATACTTTTTGAACTAGGTGCTCAAAATACTCATTTTGTACTGAGTCCTACAAATTATGGATCTAGTCTTGGCTGAAGCTGCACTCACCAGAAGACTCTAACTAGGCTGGATGTCCAAAATGCCTCACTCACAAACTGACAGGTGATACTGGCTGTTGGCTGGACGATCCACTGAGGATGTCACCTGGAGTCCCCACACAGGACTTCTCTGTATGTCCTGGGTTTCTCAGAGAATTTCAAGAGTGAGTGGTCCAACAGTCACAAGCAGAAGCTGAAATGTTTCTTATGACCCCACCTCGGTACACCCAGAATATCTTGTCACTTGCAACACATTTGATTGATCAAGGTAGTCATTAAGACCAGCCTGACCGAAGGGTAAGTACAATGGACTCCACCTCTTGATGGGGAATTGCAAGATTGCATTGCAGAAGAGTGTGTGGGATGAGATATTGTTGTGTTCATCTTTGGGAAATACATTCTGCCACAGAGCTATTTGGGGCACATCATTGCTTTGCTTGGGTACTCTGCCTCTCTCACGCTTCCCTGCAAGCTCTGCCCTGTTGGTAGGCATTCATTACCAAGTGTGGATAGACAGAACTGCTTCTGAGTATTACCACCCTTTGGGTGTCTTCCTAACATGATTAAAATGGGTCTTACTCAGAATCTCTTCAAACCAAGCATATATCTATGAGAAGTGTGCCTAAGGGGGATTCTGATCTTAAGGTGGAGTAAGGGGTCACTGGGAGGATCTACCTTTTGAGCTTTTGCACAGTTCATGTTGCATAAAAATACTGAGTTTTTTCAGATTACATTTTGAGATTTCAGATTGCGAAATCATGAAGTCTTCAGATCCAAGACCTTAGAGTAGAGATGAAAGAGAAGGTTTGGTAATTTGATAATCCTGGAATAAATACCAATTCCACTCTTATTAGGTAGGTAAACCTCTGAAAACCAGTTTCTCTTTAGAAAGTGGGGCTAATGATACTCCTATAGGGACTATTGTGATAATTAAGTAGAACAATGTATGAGGTGTTCAAATAGGTACTGTTATTAGTATCACTTGTCTTTCATTGAAGTCACTCCCTTTTATATTTCCTTTGCCCTGGACACTCAAGGTTGAGTTCTTTCACCAACCCAGATCCTCTGGGCTGCCTTACTGGTGCAGACATAGTGAAAACAACCTAAGAATGGCATGACCCTGCTGCCTCTGTACTAGAAGGTATAGTATGAGGTGTTGGGTCCGAGCTGTCAATGTTGAGGGTCGGCAAAACTAGTAGTCATGGTAATTAACATTTACTGAGCAGGGTACTTATATGTATTAGAAACTTTAAATTTAATCCTTACTATACCCCTGTGAGGTGGGTATTGTTTTATTCCTAATATTAAAGATGAAGAAATAATAATTTGGCAAGAATAAACAATTTGTACAAAATCTCTAGGGTGGCAAGTAGTGGGCCAGGATCCAAACTGAGGTCTCTCTGTAACCAGTGTGCTTCACAATTCTGCTGTATAGCCTCCAAGATAAATTAAAGTACTCAGATATCTGACTCCTTTGCATGTGACGCGAGATCCCAGGCTCTTGTTCAGTGACTGATTTGGGAGCTTAAGACCTAACATTTTACTAAGTTGTGTTGTAAGATCTTGGGGAAAAGTTTCTTAAGTCATCCAATTTTTAGGCCGTTGGTATAAATTCCCTTGAAGGATTGTTATCTTGTGGTTGGCCGATCCCTCGTGCCTGTGGTTGGGTAGCTTTCAGCAAGGCCTATGCCATTTGGCATTTTTGCTGGCAGGCAGCCAAAGGGACTGAGTATTTCTCTGCTTTTCTTTTTCTTATTTTTTTTTTTACTTTCATTCTTAACCATTTCCTCTCAACACAAACAAAAAAGAACTCAGGGATTTTACTAGTGGCAATGCATTTCAAAAAACTGTTGTGGGGGAAATGTGTAGTTAGCGTAGAAAGGGGGAAAATGATTGAGGGAAAGAAGGAAGCAGGGCTCTTAAAATTATTAACAGAATTTAAAATCCCCTTGAGCTAGAAAGGTTCTGTCTAACTTTTAAAACTGCTTAAATTTATCAAAAGAGATGTGTTTTCTAAGTATAAAAATATGGTCAGGAACTTAGTGAGCCATGGAGAATCACTAAAGTGATTATTTATTTGTATTGTGTTCCAACATTTCCCTTTAGCAAACATTTACAATGGACTTCTCTTTCCTAACATTTAATTCCTAAACTTGATGAAAAGTGGCAGAATTGGCTTAAGTTTGGATCCTTTCACTTCCCTCTTCTACTCATTTAGAAAAGGTGCTGGTAGCTCTTCACAAACCATTGCAATAATTACTTGGCTTTGGTGACCCTCCCCAAGGGGGACAATTATATTCATTCATTCATTCATTCATTCATTCACTTTAGAGCACTTAACTACAGGCTGTCCTCTCCATTAAGTGTTTTATATGTATGAACTCATTGAATCCTTATAATCTTGATAGATCCCTAACAATTACACCCTATTTAACAGATAAGGAAACAGGCTTAGAGAGGTTAAGAAATAAGCCCAGGTCATGTGGCTATTAAATGGGGCGATGGTTTGGTGGGATGGGGAGAGAGTGCTTTATTCCATATCAGCCCAACTGAGTTAATTTCACACAGCTAGAGATCAAGACCAGGCTCTGCCACCCGCTAAATCACAATTGCTTATACTGCCTGCAATATTCCTGAAGTTCTCACAGTATGTATTTCAACTAATCCCAATGAAATCTATAACCTTATGCCCATAAGAAATTGTGTTCAGTCCCTAATGCACTTTCTACTCCCCTCCTTCAACAGATGCAGGCGTCCTGGACATTTATTCCTGAAGAGGTTGGAAGGGATTCTATTTCTTCATTTCCTCATTTGACAGACACACAGGCAATACAGCATAGTATCAGAGTGCAGACACTGGAACCAGACTTTGAATCGTAGCTTTGCATTTACGTGCTCAAGGTCACACAGCTTGTTACTGAAACTTTCAGTGGCTCAGTTCCCTTATGTAAAATGGGTTAATGATAACACTGACCTCATGCAGTTTTTGAGTTTTAAATCAGTATTAAATACTTAGAACTGTGTCTGGCACACAGAAAATACTCAATAAGCATGAATTATCATTAAACAGGTATTTAGAAAATAGAAGTATTCTAGGCACTGGAAATAAAAGGACTTGTAATCTAGTGGGTAATATGAGGTACTTTCCCTCAATAGATCCATTTATGTGCTAAGCACAAGGCACTGGGGGCATAACAGCTAAGTAAAACACCCTCACTGCAAATATTTACAAACTACTAAAAGAGGTAAATAAACAAACTGACAAGTTTAGTGTGTTAAATACTGCAAATGGAGTATGTAATGTTAGACACATGGGGGACAGAGGGCATGATATTTGAGAGTTTGAGGAGACTTCTTACAGGAAGTGAACTCAAGGTAAGACCTGGTGGTTGAAAAGGAATTGGTAACATGAATTACTAGAACAAGATGTGAATTATAAGGTGTATGAAGGACAAGGATCATGTGCCTGTGCATGGGGTATAGGGAGTAGTCCTACATGGCTTGAGGGTTAGGGTGCGTAGGGTAGGAGACAGGAAGAAGGAGGCTAGAAAGAAGATGGCACCGGATCATGTCATGGAGAGCCATGAAAAGCTGTCACATCTGTGAGTGATATCATTAGACAATCCAGACCAGATGAGATTTTAATTCAGGACCAATTGTTACAGTGATACTCCTAGAAAGAAATGAAGGCCTGCATGGAGCGCTAGCCATGGGAGTTCAGAACAAGAGATATTTGGGAGACACAGGGAAGCATTGTTAGAATGTAGTGACGGATTAGAGGAGAATGGAGGAGCAGTAATACCCTACATTGCCCTGAAAAGTGGTATCCTTATAGCTATTATGGGTACTTAGTTGGAGAAGTTTGAGAAGTACTGGTGGCATAAATAGAAAGAATGTGAGTTTTTGGAGCTGAGTGGAATTGAATTTAAATCCAGTCTCTATCATTTGTTTGTTTCATGTTTAGTGTGGATAGTAATCCTACCTCAAAATTTGTTGTATAATAATGTAATAATACATGGCAAGCACCTAGTACAATGCCTTTAACTGTATTTCTACATAGTAAGAACTCAGTACATGATAGTTGTGAGTATCCTGGGATTAGAAAATAGGATACAATGAAAAGTTCATGCCAGACAGCAATGGTTCTTAGTCTTTTGACTGTCATAGATGCTTTTTATTTTAAAAATAAAAGTTTATTGAAACCAAAGACACTGAAATAGAGAACAGGCTGACAGTGACCAGAGGGGAGAGGGGAGAGAATTTCAGAGGAACAGGGGAAGGGTTTACAGGAACAACTTTTCCCAGAGATTCCTAGGCCTCTACTCATTTTTCTTTTTGAGTTCTTGTTTCTTCATTGAATGTTTATTTCTTCCTTCTGTTCCAAATCATTGATTTGAGTCCTGGTTTCCTTCCCTTCACTGTTTATACTGGTTCCCTGTACATTTTTCTTTATTTCACTTTCTATAGCCTTCACTTCTTCCTTTATTTTGCATCTGTACACAATTATTTCTGTGAGCATCCTGATTACCAGTGTTTTGAACTCTGCATCTGATAGGTTAGCTATCTCCTCATTGCTTAGTTCTTTTTCTGAAGTTTTGATCTGCTATTTCATTTGGCTCATATTTCTTAGGCTCAGTGCACATTACCTTGTAAGGGGCAGAGCCTTAGGTATTCACCAGAGCAGGGCAACCTGCTTTGTCACTGTGGCACTGTATGTGGGGGAGGGGACAGAGAGGGAACAATGCTGCTTGCTCAACTCTCACCCCGTTTTCAATCACTTTCCCCACTGCCCACAAGAGAATTGTGCCTTTCTGGTACTGATTCCCAGGTAGGTGGATTTATGTATGTTCTAGGACCCTGTGGGCCCCTCCCTGTGAGATGGGGAGTTTCTCCCACTGCAAACCCCACAGGTTCTTACAACCAGAGGTTCTAATGCGTTAGCCAGTGCTGGAACCCCAGGTTGCATGGTCGGTCTTGCTCCCCAGTTGTTCCTCTTTGTTTATCCACATGCAAATGTGGTAGTTGAGGAATTCTCCTTGAAAAAGGAAACTGGAAGCAACTTGAAAACACACAGAGATTTAATTACCTTGTATGCACTATAGGACCTGCCTTTCAATTTGCCACCTTAACCTCATTTGGCTACAGACACTCAGAAATTTTTGTTTGTGCTTTTGTTTATTGTCTTGGAATCTATAAGTTCCTTCCTACTTCATGGTTTCTTGCTTGCTGTTTCTTCTGCTTTTTCTTCAAATCTTTACAAGGTTGTTTGCTTCTCATCATTGAGACTTCAGCTCAAAATGATTTCTGACCATACAATCCAAAAACAGTTATCCTTCCCTCACATTACACTCTCATAGTACTTACCACTCTCTGAAAATGATCTTGGTGATGTATTTATTTACTTGTTTACTCTTTGCTTCTTTCTGCCAGTATGTTTTATTCACCACAGAATCCTCAGGACTCATAATACTGCTTGACACACAGGTGGATTTTCAATAGATAGTTGTTGAATTTAATGTTATTATCAAAATAAATAGTATTAAGAATGAAATATATCCTATTTTCAAAGGTGTTCATACACATGCATCTGGAATTTCATTGGATGGATTTTTTTAAGTATTTTTATTGATCATGCTATTACAGTTTTCTCAATTTTTCCCTCTTTACCCCCCCTGCCCTGACCCCTGACCCCACAACCCTCCAGCAGTCCACGCCCCCTTAGTTCATGTCCATGGGTTATACATATAAGTTCTTTGAGTCCTCTGTTTCCTATACAATTTTTATCTCCCCCTGTCTATTTTATGCCTACCAATTATGCTTCTTCTTCCCTGTACCTTTCTCCCACTATTCCTCCCTTTCCTCTCCCCACTGATCCCTCTGTGTGATGTCCATTTCTCTGATTCTGTTCCTGTTCTGGTTGTTTGCTTAGTTTTTGTTTTTATTGTTTTTCTTTTCTTTTAGGTTCATTTGTTGATAGTTTTGAGTTTGTTGTCATTTTACTGTTCATATTTTTTATCTTCTTTTTCCTATATAAGTCCCTATATTTCATATAACGTTTCATATAATAATGGCTTGGTGATGACAAACTCCTTTAACTTGACTTTATCTGAGAAGCACTTTATCTGCCCTTCCATTCTAAATGAAAACTTTGCTGGATAGTGCAATCTTGGATGTAGGTCCTTGCCTTTCATGACTTCAAATACTTCTTTCCAGCCCCTACTTGCCTGCAAGGTTTCTTTTGAGAAATCAGTTGATAGCCCTATGGGCATTCCTTTGTAGGTAACTGTCTCCTTTCTTCTTGCTTCTTTTAGGGTTCTCTCTTTATCTTTAATCTTGGGCAACTTAAGGATGATGTGCCTTGGTGTGTACCTCTTTGGGTCCAACTTACTTGGGACTCCGTGAGCTTCCTGGACTTCCTGGAAGTCTATTTCCTTCACCAGATGGGGAAGATTTCCTTCATTATGTTTTCAAATAAGTTTTCAATTTCTTGCTGGTTTTCTTCTGGCACCCCTATAATTCAGATATTGGAATGTTTCAGGTTGTCCCAGAGGTTTGTAAGATTCTCTTCACTTTTTTGAATTCTTGTTTCTTTATTTTGTTCCAGTTGGATGTTTATTTTTTCCTTTTGTTCCAAATCATTGCATTGACTCCTGGTTTCCTTCCTGTCACTGTTGGATCCCTGAATATTTTGCTTTATTTCACTTTGGGTATCCTTCATCTGTTTTTTCATTTTTTGACCAAGCTCAGTCAGTTCTGCGAGCATTTTGATTACCAGGGCTTTAAATTCTCCATCAGATAGGTTGGTGATCTCCTCCTCGCTTAGTTCTCTTTCTGAGGCTTTGCCCTGTTCTTTCATTTGGGCCATATTTCTTTGTCTTGGTGCAGCTGATAGGTTGTAAGGGGTCAGGGCCTTAGGTATTCACCTGGGCAGGGCAACCCTCTTTGATGTGCTGCAGCTCTGCCTGTGGGGGAGGGGCCGCAAGGGAACAATTGCAGGTCCCCTGCTCATCTGTAGCACACTTTTCAATGGACTCTCGTGTGAGACTAGGAGTTTCTCCCACCACGGCAACTGCCGTAGTCCACAGTCGGCTCTGAGTCTGTTTCACCTTCAGCCAGCCCCACCTGCCCAGTCTGCAGCCTGGCTGTGGTTTTTCTGAGTTGGCCTGCAGTCTGCCATCTTACCAGTCTGGTTGTTCTGGTTGATTTTTTCTTTAATTCCTTGGTTGTTGGAGTTCCATGCAGTTTGATTTTTCTGGTGCTTTTGGTTGTTTATTGATTCTAGATTGGTTGTTATCCGCCTTTTGGTTGTGTGAGAAAGTGAAGGGTTTCTGCCTACGCCTCCATCTTGGCTGGAACTCTATTGGATGGATTTAAACTGTTATTTATGAGGGGATCTAAACCCCCCCCTGAAATTTATTTATAAAAACTGTATATTTATTCTTACATATTTAAACTTTAGTTGCCTTCAAAGTATTCTCCATTTGATATAATACACCTATTGAGACTGTTTTCCCACTGCTTAAAACAGTTTTTGAACTTATCAATTTTGATGCCTTATAGTGCTTCTACCGTTTTTTTGTTTGTTTGTTTGTTTGTTTCACATCAGCAAAATGTTTCCCTTTGAGGACTTTATTCATTCGGGGAAACAAAAAAAATTGCTGGGGTGAGATCAGGTGAATAGGGAAGGTGGGGCCAGGGGGCATGCCATTTTTGGTCAAAAACTGCTGAACACTTGATGCAGTGCAGGCAGGTGTTCTTGTAATCACCCATCATGAAATGGACAAACACATTGAAAGTCTTCAAAAAAAAATTTGCTGAAGCTGAATGCAGCCTCTCACAACATCACCAGCTCGTACACTGATGCAGATGGGTTCCTAGAACACTCAACTACGGGGAGCAAGCCTGTACTACAGGAGACTTGCCCTCCAGAAGGTAATTCCATTTTGGGGGAGGCCCCTCCATATGATAATGGTCAAGATAAAATATTTTAAAAACAAGAATAATTTGAATAATAGCTGTATCTTTTTTTTCTTCTAAAGTTTTTCTTTTTGATCTGAATTCAAAATTAATTTAAGTTAAAAGAGAGGGAAATAATGTGAACATAAAATAAATTTTAAATGGATTATAGGCCTAATGTAAGAGTTAAAACTATTTTAAAATCTATAAAACTTTTTGAGGAAAACATCAAAGTAAATCTTTGTGACCCTGGGCTAGGCAAAGCCTTGTTAGATATGACAACAAAAGCACAAGTGACAAGAAAAATAGACAAACTGGACTTCATCACAAAAGACTACATCAATTTTAAAGTTTTAGGCTGCAAAGGATACCACCAAGAACATGAAAAGTTGGCCTACAGAATGGGGTAAAATATTTGCAAATCATAAAGCTGGTAAGGCACTCGAATCTAAAATGTATAAAGAATTCTTACAACTCAACGATAAAAAAGATAAACATACCAGTTAGAGAAGAGCAAAGGATCTAAATGGACACTCTCCAAAGAAAATATAAAAACATCCAATAACAAATCAAAAGATACTCAACATCCTTAGCCACTAGGGAAATACAAATCAAAATTATAATGTGGTACCACTTCTCACCCACTAGAATGACTACATTTTAAAAAAAAGATAATAATAAGCATTAGTGAGAATATAGAGAAATGGGAACCCTTATAATTTTTGGTGGGATTGTAAAATGATGTAGCTTCTTTGGAAAACAGTTTGGCTCCTCAAAATGTTAAACCTAAAGTTACCATATGAACCAGCAATTCTCTTCCTCGATATATGTACAAGAGAAATGAAAACATACGTCCACACAATCCCTACAAAGAACAATTTATAACAGTCAAAAAGCAGAAATAACCCAAATATCTACTAACTGGCGAATGATTGAATAAAATATAGTCTCTTTCTCTCTCCATATATATATATATATATATATATATATAAAATGGAAAATTATGCAGTCATAAAAAGGAATGAAATACTAATACATGCTACAACATGAATGAACCTAGTAATCATGCTGAATAAAAGAAGTTGGTAACAAAAGATCACATATTTTCAGATTCCATTTATATGAAATGTCCAAATAGACAAATCTATGAGATGGAAAGTAGATTATGGGATATCTGGGACTGCGGCGGGAGAGAATAAGGAGTAACTCTTAATGGGTATGGGTTTCCTTGGCTGCAGGGGCACAGGAGGTGGTGGTAGTGGTAAAAATGTTCTAAAATTAGGTAATGATGATAATTGTATGACTCTGTGAATATACTAAAAGCCTTTTAATAGTAACCTTTAGAGGGGTAAATTATTTGGCATGTATATTATATCTCAATATAATTCTCAATAAAAATACAAATAGCTGTTAGTATTTTTAAGACTACAATATAGGGAAAGAGGGAGGTTTGAAATCAAGAGGATCAATTTTCAAAGTAAGTTTGAGGTGACAAAATAGAGTGTAATATTTCTATATTTAGCTTTGATAGTCTACCTTTAGCAAGGGCCTAGACTTGCAGGACTAGACTTAGCAGTCCATCCTCAGACACAGAGGATTTGCCCTTTCTTCGAGGACCACCTTTATTGCTTTTATTTTACAAATGCATAATGTATTTTGAGTACATTAAAAATTAAAGTCCCTTATGTACATTTCATGCATTGCCTATATCTAGCATCCCCAAAGTGTCTTAACAGATTAATAGTTTTCTTTTGCTAAGTGGTAGCAATATAAGGATGGAGGACTTTGTGCCCTATACCACGTCCCTCACAAGTATAGTAGGTTTAACATTTTGAGAAGCGAATAGTTGGGTGTCCAGACTGTGAGCAGACTGTCTGGAGTCTTTTGGGCATTGCAAATTTAGGAGAGGGTCTTAATTTCAGTTTCTCTATCTGTAAAATGAGAGTAAAGATAGTGACACTACTTAGTTCATGTTGTTCTGAGAATTAAAGAAAATAATGCATGTGAGGTACCTAGCACAGTGTCAAGTGTTTAGTAAAGGTTTGAATTATAGTTGTTAATTATTATGATTATGATATAGCAACAGTTAGTAATGGGGTATTGAGATTATTAAGAAATGGGTGAAAACAAGTTGTAATGTGGTTAAGAACTGAATATTAGCATCCTAAAAGCAAGTGAGGGCTATAAGGAGTTATAACATTATTTCTCAGTTTCATAAACATTAGGCAACTATATTGGATATTTAATCAAGATATGCAGATAGTTTTCAGTGTTTACTGTTTAGAGCCCTTGCTATATAGATAAGGCTGTGAAGTTGCATATTTTTCAGATAACATTGTGTGATTCAAGCTTGCGACAGAGCTGATATTTTAGGCTACATTTCTAATCAGTGGTATCTTTTAACTTGTTGCTTTACAACTCATGCCTTTAATTTGAGTACTAGTCTGCCAGTAACTCTTTTTTCTTCCTCCCTTGAGGTATTTTTAAAAAGACTTTATTTATTTATTTTTAGAGAGAGGGGAAGGGAGGAAGAGAGAGGGAGAGAAATATCCATAGGTTGCTTGTCCTACAGGCCCTGTGACTAGGGACTGAACCTGCAACCCAGAAATGTGCCCTGACCAGGAATCGAACCAGTGACCTTTAGCTTTGTGGGAAGATGCCCAACCAATGGAGCTATACCAACCAGAGCCCTCCCTTGAGGTTTATTCAGCAATATTTTTTCTATTGAGAGTAGCAGGGGCATTTAAATATATTTTTAAACTATTTTAACTTCTTAGGAGAAAGGAAATTTTAGTGAAAATAGGTACTTATAAGAAAATAATTGATTTGAGATGTAAAAGAATTACCATTTGAGAATTACCATTTTGAGCTTTATTTGTGTACTTTAAAAAGGGTCTTTAAAACTTTCCTGGACTAACCAAAATTCCAGGAGAGAAGAAAGGGAATGAGGAAGTTGAAAGTGCTTACAAGTTTTTCCCCTTTCCAAGTGTTTGTTTATATTTTTATGCTACTAGGTAAATTATCTGAAGAGTATAAGTGAACCTCTTGTACAATTCCCTGATGTATAATTTATCTTTAAATATTTTTATTGTAATAATGCTTGGTGATCATAAAAATCTGTGTGAAGAAATGAGGGATCTATACACAGGATAAAAATGACAAGGAGAGGTCAGCCCCACTCCCCAGACTATGGCAACAGTAGGTAAGTTACTTAGACTCTTTGTACTTCATTTTCCTCACCTTAGAGATGAAACAATACTTTCTCATAGAGTTGATGTGAAGATAAAATGAGATCACACATGTAAAGTGCACCAGCACATAGTAAATATAAAGTTTTAGCTCTTAGTATTGTTGTTGTGGCAGTGGCCAGAAAGAGGTAACTTGTAGCATGTATTTCAGAGATGCAGGTATTAACAGCCCTTGGTAAAGAGAAAAGGTTTTTAAAGCATGGAGACCTTCAAAATTGCACTTATGCTATTTTCAAAGGGGCATGGAGAATATGGTAAAAAAAAACTCCTTGTCTTTTGTCTTGGTAGGAACCACAAGAGCCGGAAGCTGTGGAAGTGTTGGGCTGTGTGTGCGGCAGAGACTGAGGCAACAGAGAAATAGGTGACTTTGAGGAGTGGGGGCTGGATTTAGAAAGAAGAAAACCACCAGGCTTGCTGCCATGTGCCTATGATGTGACTGTCTTTTATTTTCTCTGTTAAGGAATTTATTTAATATCTGCTCAGAAATTATAGATCACATTCAGTCATGTTACATAGTCTGCCTGAAATACAGCAGTATTTAAATCTTATTAAGTTTATATTTTTGGAAAGAGTTTGGATTAAAGAGTTCATGTCAACACTCTTAGTTGAGAAGCTGGAGTTAACTTCTGGCACTATCACTTTAGACAGAGGTGTGAACTTCGTAAGTCATTTCACCTCTGAAATGGTTTTCATCAGTGAAAAGTGGAAAATACCTACCTAAAAAGTTGTTCAGATTAAGGGTATTTATGGCTCCTGGAACACAGAGATGTATTTTCTATTATACTTTGTGTTAATGGAAATAATTTTTAAAATTATAATGATATATTTGAACAGCTACCATGTATGCTTGAATATTGACACTCAATTACCTCACCAGACGTTAATATTCTCAATTAATATCAATACTTTTAGTAAATGACAATTCGTTGACATTTCCCTCCCCTCATTGCACTTCTCAGCACACCATACACTCAGATGCTGTAAAATGTTATTTCTTGAGCACATTTTACTAACACCTAATCCTTGGCTTGCAGGGCATTGATGGACAAGTGGATGAATTCTAAAAAGTGTTTCTACAAACACTGCCTTTTCGTGGCTTGCCCAGTGTCTAGCTAGTGCAGCACTCTCAGGAGTTAACTGCAATTAAAGCATCGGTCGCAAAACCTTGTTTCTTACCCAGGATACGCATGCAAAATTCCCGTGTGATAGTTCAACTTGTCCTTTTGATTAATTCTGCTATCCAACTTTACGTCCCTGAGAGAGAAAACGTATTCTGCCTCACGTTAAAGTGCCCATTCATTATTGGGGGTATAGGAGGGCAACTCCAGTAACTGAGCGGCGAGGGAGCTGAATTGAAACAGGTAGGGTCCTGCCTAAACGAGGCCGGTGCCGCACTTTGGCAACCCCCTCAGCCCGGCAGGTTTGTGAGTTTACAGTTCTAAAATGTGAGAGTCACCTTGACCCTCCCGGAAAGGTGGGGAAAGTTAGCCCTGGACCGGAGACCGGGAGAGTAAAACCAAAGACTACTTTCGAGAGCAAAATAGTCTCGAGAGCAAAATACGCCGTCACGTTTTCCTGTTTTCAGCATAGCTCCAGGTTGAGAGTTTAAGGGTGGCAAGAGCAGGTGGCAGAACTCCGCCCACCACCGCGCTTCCACTCCCTCTGCTCGCTCGCTCCACGCCCTCCGGGAGGTCCCGCCTCTCTGGCGCGCGCGAAGAGTTGTCGCGCCATGCATTCTGGGAATTATAGTCCCGAAGCCGGGAGCCGCTTCGGTAGAAGCGACTCTAGCCTACTTATCCCATGGTGCCCTGCGGCACTGGCCGCTCCCGGATGTGTGCTTGACGCCGGAAGAGAAGACGGCCCCCCTCTCTCGGCCCGGCCATCTTGTGGGAACAGCTGAAGCAGGCGCTTTTGGCTCGGCGCGGCCCGCTGCAATCCGTGGAGGAACGCGCCGCCGAGCCACCATCATGCCTGGGCATTTACAGGAGGGCTTCGGCTGCGTGGTCACCAACCGATTCGACCAGCTATTTGACGACGAATCGGACCCCTTCGAGGTGCTGAAGGCAGCAGAAAACAAGAAAAAAGAAGCCGGCGGGGGCGGTGTTGGGGGCCCTGGGGCCAAGAGCGCAGCTCAGGCCGCAGCCCAGACCAACTCCAATGCGGCAGGCAAACAGCTGCGTAAAGAGTCCCAGAAAGATCGCAAAAACCCACTGCCGTCCAACGTTGGCGTGGCTGACAAGAAAGAGGACGCGCAGCCACCAGTGGCGCTTAAGAAAGAAGGTAAATCGCTAGAACGCGGGGATGATAGAAGGAGCGGGGCGGACTTGTGGCTCCCACTTGCTTCTCGAGTTCCCAGCGTCTGCTGGAGGTTTGCCGCCGATTTCCTCACGTTTCCCTCCCTATGACAAAAGCCAGGTCCTGCGAGCATGGTAGCCCCAAGTTCAAACCACCTCCTGCAGGGTTCCTGGAGCCACCCTCTTCCCGCCTCAGGTTCTAAGCGGAGGAGCGTGGTCCGTAGACGAGCTGCCACTCAGCGTGCTCGGGATCCAGGGAGGTTGTTGCCTTCCCGCCGGATCCTTCGGGCAGCTGAGGGGCTGAGGTTACAGGGAAGCATGGGGTCCCCAAGCTTCTTACCCCGCAGCTCCCGTTCGCAGTGCTGCTTGGAGGTGCTGTTGTCTGTTTTGCGCTTCTGTCCTGCCATCTTGTCCCACGATGGCGCGGAGCACCTCAGTGAAAAGCGGGGTGCGGGTCGGAGTTTGCACCAGGCCCCCTTCTCTGAGGTTACCAGCTACTGTGGAAGTACAGTCGCAGTTTTAGGCGCCACATGCGTTTTATTGTCCTCCTTCCGAGCTGTTTTAAACTTAGTTGCTGGAGTTCGTTAAGCTGTTGGGAAGGAGAGAGATTTGGCTGTGGGCATTCAGTTAAGCCGAAGCGGGAATTCCGAATGGAGATTGGTTGTGCCGAGAGATCCGCGGCCCGTTCTCCGACACCCCGCACCCTGTGCCTTGTGTGGCTCGGCCCGGACCTCGTGGTGGAATGAGTGCGGAGGCTGTCAGCTTAGCCGAAGCAGAGAGAGCTCTTGCGAGTCTCGCTTTTTCTCCGTGTGTGCGGGAAGCATGGTCAGGATTTCACTGGCGGGTAATAGTTGCTTCCAGGTCACGGTAAACTTAACAGGAGTGTTATAAGCTTGAATTTCGCGTTTTCGCTCATTACAGGTGTTTGTCTTTTGTGATGAACTAAAAAGCAAAAACAGTTGGAGACGAGAAAAAGCAAAAGTGATCAGAAACAAATAGGTGTAGGACCAAAGCTCCGAGTCTTGCTTGGTGTTACGTGTTTAAAGTTGAAGTTTCGCTTTACTGCCACGTGCTCCGGAAAGGAGTTGTTTCTCATTAGCTTTAGTTGAACTCTAGCATTTAACTGATTTAAAAAAAAAAAAAAAAAAAAAAAAACCAAACAATTGTGTTAGGTTTGGTCTAGTGGGGGTTATTCTGTTTGTTTTTTGCTTTTAAATAGAACTTCTCTTAGGCTTGGAAGGAAAAACCGAAGTAGTGAATAAAACAAAAGAACTCTTGTATTAAAATTACAGGTTGGGAGAAGCACAAGTTGAAGTATTAGAAAGCATGTAACATTGCTTAAGCCAAATATCTATTTTGTCAACTAACCTTTTTAGCAGCTTGTAGCACAACTGAATAAATCATTTAATTTCTGTGTAAAGGAACACTGGCTTGTGTAATTATTTAAACTGCTCAACTTCAGGTTTTTGATGAGACTAATCTCAATCGCATGAAAGAATGGAGTATGAAGTGTAAATCTAAAATGTACAAGGTGTGTTCACCCATTTTGAATGTTCAAAGGATGAAGCGTGTCTGAAATGCCTCAGTTTTGATCGTAAAGCCCATTTTTGAAGTAAGCTCTTACCTGGAAACTAGCATTTTAAGTTACAAAAATGGAATTATTTCATAAATTCATAACTAGTACTGAGTTTGTCATTCTGGAGTCTCTCCCTGGGAAATTTCCCATATTAGCTATCAGCATGGTCCTTAGATCAGTGTTTCAGAGCAGTCTTAACTTGCATAAAATAAATTTACAAATAAAGCAAAAATACTTGTTTTGGGATCCTGCTGTCATTTGATGTTGTGGGTATTGGGGGAGGATAGACCTGTAAACAGTATCTTCCTCTTGTGGTAGGAATCCTGATGGTGTTCTGTGCCTTTGAAGATTGCTCCCTAGTCTAGTGCTAGACATGCCCTAGTTACATATTTAGTCTTTATAGGAATTAGCTTTTGTAGCTCATCTTTTGTCCATTTGGAGAACTTGAGAAGTGAACCACAGTATATCACTTAGTGTAGACAAAGGTGGGATTTTTAAAAAATATTAAAAGCCTGGAATCTAGTGAACATGAAGTGAGCTTGCAAGTACAGGTAAATACATCAAGAGAAACATGCATTTTTAAATGTCAATTATTGGGTAAATATATGTGGTAAGCTTTTAGATTCTGTAAGCCTAATACTGAATATTGGGTGGGGAAGCAAGGCATTGTTTATTGGGTGTGTTTGGCTTAGGTATTATAAAGACTGGTTCCATAGCTCAGCTCCACCCCAATACACTACCTCTGATGAAATTTATTTAAAATGCTTTGGTGTGAGATCTAACAGTGTGGCCTATCCTGAGAGTTTATGTGGAATGGACTTTAACATTCCATTGAAGAGTTTGATATTTTCTGTTTTACTGTATAGTTACAATTACCTTAACAATTGGGTGAATTGTTCTTAGAAAGAACCAGAGTGAATTAACTTGAGAACTTGTTAAAAAAAACAATTCCTCAGCTGCTTTTTTTGACTTTGTCATGAATTGTGGTTTGGGAATGATACCATATCTGAAATTTTAGTCATAAATTTAACCATCAATCTACTTAACTGTTAAGGTCACCAGTAATGCATATTGGTTGCCTTTGTGGGTCTTAAGACACTAACAGGAAAAAAGTAATAAAGGAGAAAATCAGTAAATATACTGGTGTGAGCAAATCAAAAGAAATACTCTCCATCCTTAATAGTAAAATAATGAGTATTTCCTAGTTGTTGCGTAACAGTTTTTTTGTTAGGTGTGTGTATATATACATATACACTAATAGGAGAGGATGGTACTTTATTTCAAACTGTGGAAGTGTGGTTCTAAATGTCATTTGTTTTCCTTTAAATTTTATAATTTCATAGAATTATTAGTCTTCGTTGAGGGTTTTTTCTTTCCAAATTATATAAAATAAAAGTGTGACCTTCACACCCCCCCCCCACCCCCGTCCTCATCTGGTGAATGTGTATGGATTTGCTTGGTTATTAATTGAGTGGCTACCGGTGTTACCTTTGGTGTCTTTAAAGCCAGACCTTATCGTTTGCCTAGAATTTCTTTAAATTTAGAATTTTAAAGAGACTGGAATTTTGAAAAATGAGAGGAGTAATGGCTTCATACCCAGATGCCTTCCAGGTCAGTTGCAGAGGATACTTTAGGGGGGAAATGACTTGGTAATCTAGATAGAAGTTTGAAAAAAGATTATTGTCTTTATATAGGAATTTCTGTAACTGCTCAACTTTACGTCTTTGATCTGACTAATCCCAAGAAAACACATGAAAAAAATTGAGTCTGAAGTGTAAATCTAAAATGTACAAGGTGTGTTCACCCATTTTGAATGTTTACTTTCGAGAGCCCAGTGTTTGCCTTTTTCAACAGTAAGTACTACTCAGTGGACCCTAAGATTAGCAGCATTTCTTTTTCTTTGAAGTCTAGGCCTAAAATTTTGTGTTGCAAAAATAATTTGCTTATGCTGGTTATCATTTTAGGAATAAGACGTGTTGGAAGAAGACCTGATCAACAACTTCAGGGTGAAGGGAAAATAATTGATAGGAGACCAGAGAGGCGACCACCTCGTGAACGACGATTTGAAAAGCCACTTGAAGAAAAGGGAGAAGGAGGAGAATTCTCAGTTGATAGGCAAGTTTAAAAAAAAAATTTTTTTTATGTTTTGTCAGTTTATAGAGTCACATCTTAGCAAAAAGATATAAATTGGTCATTGTTTGGTAGCAGTGTAGCTGGTTTTTCAAAGAAACATCTGAATGTGTGCATTGTTATACTTCAGATATTTCGATAATAGTTTTTAGTGTTCATCCTTACATTTCATGTCGTGAAATACTTACTTGAATTGATAGGCAATTTCTTTTCCTTGCTTCACCCAGATATTAACAGAAAAGTTCTGTTGGGTTGTTTGTAGTGAAACAGATTGCTCATTATGCAGGTTAGATTTGTTTAATTGTTAAGTATATTGGTAAGTAGCAGTTTTACTGGATTATAATATGAAATGAATAACAAAAGTTTATGCTCTAGGAGTAAGTTTTAGACAATGTAAAAGTAATTTCCTTGTTTCAGGGGTAGCTTCTTGTTTTGATTTCCTTTGTGTGTTTAGAAACAGACTATTCTGAGTTTCCTAAAACGTGTTCAACTATTGGCTTATGAGCCAATAAATGTATTCCTGTGTTTTGGTCCTTTGAATTTCCCTATTCTTTACTCCTGAAACCGGGACATATATGATCTTCTTTATTTGTTGTAGACCGATTATTGACCGGCCTATCCGAGGCCGTGGTGGTCTTGGAAGAGGTCGAGGAGGCCGTGGACGTGGAATGGGCCGAGGAGATGGATTTGATTCTCGTGGCAAACGAGAATTTGATAGGCATAGTGGAAGTGATAGATCGTAAGTCTTATATTGGTTATTATATTTTTAGATTTGAATCTACTACTTTAATAAAACAAAATTTGAATTTCTAGAACTAAAGAGTATTATGTTAACTCAGTTTTGTTAGTTCTTTTTCACATTATAGTGGCCTGAAGCACGAGGACAAACGTGGAGGTAGCGGATCTCACAACTGGGGAACTGTCAAAGATGAATTAACGTTGGTATTCTGATTTTTTAAGATAATTTTAATAAAATTGATCCTATGCCTTACTAGAGGTTCGCCCGTAACTGTTAAATTTTATTTGTCCCTGGGAAAAGAATGGAATAGCTCTCATCTTTGAGTTACTGCCGTACAAGATAATGTCCTGTTGGATATATTTAGATTATAATGTATCAAGTTATGATTTTTCTGTATTTCAGTATATGTGATGCCACTTTTTATTTTCACGTGGGTACATACTTATTCCTGAAACCCTACATTGAAGTTATTTAGGTATTCTGATTTTCTCCGTCTTTATAGTTTGTAGCTAACGATCCTTCTAGTCACTACAAAAATTTGATAAGCCAGTGAGGATTTGTTTTAAAACTAACTGTTCTACTTTTTGAGCACAGTACTATAATTTGGATTGGTATACATTTTAAAATTATTTCTTCCTACTAGAGTGTACATTCAGTAGAAAAAAGACTTTTAGGAAAAGTTTGGATTCTGAATGATTTTTATATATAAAGAATTCTTCACCTACATGTAAATGGACCTAGATGCCTTTCTTTTTCTTTCTTTCCTTAGAGAGTCCCCAAAATACATTCAGAAACAAATATCTTATAATTGCAGTGACTTGGAGCAATCAAATGTGACTGAGGAAACACCTGAAGGTGAAGAACATCCAGTTGCGGACACTGAAAATAAGTAAGTGGTTTTATATGTAGTGGTAGTGCTTCATTGCTGAAATCAGTTTGGAGTTTTACCAAGAAAACCTACAGGCTTAATGCTGGTATTTGATGGCTTTTTAACAGGAGACACTTCTATTGTACCTCAACCTCTCAAATAGTGTCTATGTAGAAGAGTGTTTTACACATGTATATAAAATGGGCTCTAATGGTTTAAAAAATAAGTACGGTCATTTCCGTTTGAAATTACCATTGTTGTCTTAAGGTAAGGAAGATACATACCTCAGTAAAACCTGTTAGCCCTACGCACAAAAATTAACTGTTTTAACCTCAAAATAGAGAAAAGGAACAAGATGCCATGCATTTTATCTAACTAATAACCATGATAGAGATAATGATAATAGATATATAAGTAATAGATAATTCTAGTGGTAGCTGTCCAGAGACATCAAATAGATGAGAACTGGAATCTGAAATTGGGAGGGAAGTTAAATTAGAGCAAATGGTTGAAATAAGAGAATTTGTACTATTTAGATCTCATAGTTAAAAGTACTTTGAACTCTATAACTATACAGATTTTATTTTCAGACAGTTTTAAGGTAGAAAATGTGACCACCTTAAAATTAGTTTTTCTATGTCTTCGAAGTTTTTTCTCCTATCAACATTGAAAATGGAACATACCATTATTGGCTCGTATTAAAATGTGTGGGGAGAGCAAAGGTCAATATGTTACTCACTAGCTTTCTTAATCTTTTTCATTTTCTGAGTTTGTAGGTAGAAGACTTGATTTTGAAGTTTTTGTTTTATTCAAGGGTGAGAGTTTTAAAGATTCAAGTTACACTGGCAGAAATAAGTTAATGCCTTCCTTTAGTTTCCATCGATTGAAGAAGTTATATGTCAGTTTCGTACAGTTTTGTGGTTTAAAGTCTTACCTTATAGATATTCAGGTCAGTAATTTTTAACTAGGGCATATTCAAATCAATCAGGGAGGAGATGCTTTTCTAAACTTTGCTTTTTCAGGAAGAATTGCTCTTACAGTGAGTGACTTAATGATTTCAGTGTCATATTGCATGGGTCTGTTGGAATAAGGAATAATAGATTTGCTATAGGAGAGAACAGGAAAAAAATATATGGTGTAAAGTGATGTGTTTAACCTAGGGTAATGTGATTTGATTCATTTATATGGAACTGCATGGGATCAGAATTTTGTTTGGTAAACAATGAAATTGCCATAGATGAGTTAAATGAGCCTTATATAATTCTAAGTACTTCACAGTGCTCAGCCCAACTGTTGTTCCTTTAATAAAGAGCCCATGTTCGAATCACCTAAGTGTGACCTGCAGAGATTATAAATGTCTACCAGAAAGAAATCACCTATTACTGATAGGGTATTTGGAAGCAAATCCTTAACTTTTGGGACCTAGGGATGAAATTGAGGGTATTTGGTCTAACGATCATGATGATGACATTAGAGCAGTCCCCAGAGTAGGGGAGAATCTGAACATTTTATCGTATCTTGTATATGGAAATACGAATTTGAGAGATAGCTTGGCTGGCTTTGTCTCCTTCATGTATGGTTTTCAGAGCTTTTGTTTTGTCTCACTTGATCCTTACAACAACCCTTGAAGGTAGGTGTCATGGTTCCATGTGATACAGTGTGCCAAGTTACATTCTTGGCTGTGCCACAACTTATGAGAGTAATTGTCTTAGTTTTCTCACTTGTAAACTGATAGCTGGGCCTGATAACCATATCTCATCAATTCAATGTAAACTTGAAGTTTTAAGGTAGAATTTGTCACAGTACAGAGTAGCCTGGAAGGGGGAGATATTTGAGCTCTAAGGATAATTGAATCAACTGCTATCTTTGGAAAGAAGCAGAGCTCCCAAAATAGCATTACTTTTTTGGTGACTATTGGAAATTGAGATTAGACTAAAATAATGGATTTTACACCCATGCTTGCTTTCTGCAAAAAGGGAAAACGATAATACATAATCATTATTTGAGAATTATATTTGGAAATAACTAATTTAGTATTAAGTATTGAAACCAATGTGTTTTGTGGGGAGTTTCATGGCTAGTGAAACCTTTTCTTATCCACGCACAGGTTGGTTTGAAAGTTGGATTATATGGAATCTACGATTTGTATAAACTTGGCTTTTAAAGTTTTTGTTTTGCCTTAAGTGTTGCTAAATTAAAGGGTAGAGGAACAGTTCTTTTATATTCTAGAATATGGAGCTTGGTTTCATAGGCAACCTTCATACATGTTATGAGTTATATATTGTGGGAAATTACGGGAATTAGAAATGGTGTTTTAAGAGAAGCTAGGCCAAAGATTTTAATTTTTGGTTACATAAGGATACAATTTTAAAGTATTGTGGTTTTAAGGAATGTGTGTTTTAGGTTTGGTAAAGCCAATTCCAGATTGTATTACTGATAGAAGATCATTTAAAAGTCTGTGAAGTTGAATTGTATTTTTCTCCATCTTTCACTAGTTCAACAAGCATTGAATTCCTGGTGTCTACCAAATTACATGTTAGCCATTGGGTTATAAAAATGATGATCTTCCATATAAGTAATACAGACTTTTGTCAGCCACCTGACAAAATGTAAAATTTAAGCATCTTTTCACAGAGAAAACGAAGTTGAAGAAGTAAAGGAAGAGGGTCCAAAAGAAATGACTTTGGATGAGTGGAAGGCTATTCAAAACAAGGACCGGGCAAAAGTAGAATTTAATATCAGAAAACCAAATGAAGGTGCTGATGGGCAGTGGAAGAAGGGATTTGTTCTTCATAAGTCAAAGAGTGAAGAGGTAAAGTTAAGTTTTGTGGTGTCTGAAAATTTTTAGAGGTATCTTGAATTGTATTTTTCATTTTTGGTTTAAAATTTTTATAAAAAAGAAAAGCTTTTTTTAGGTTAGGATTGTTGAGACAGATCAATTGCTTAAAAAGGAAAATAAACTGCATTACCATATATTCTAAGAAATTTAGTCTTTGTAGTCTTCCCCCCTCCCAAGAAAAAGCTGTCAGTCAATTGTTTATCATACAATTACTATGTTTTAGAAATACAGTAAGTCTTCTCAGAGTTGTGGTATTTTTTAAAATCTTGCTTAACTAAACTGGTGACCATTCAAGGACTTGTATTAGACCGAAAGTTTGGCATTTTTGTCTGGCTAACCTAAAATAAAATGAATGGTTTACTTGGTATTCAATTTTTGGCATTCCTGCAGTAATACCCCAGTGCTATAACCTTTTAGGGCTTGTGTAAGTTTAAGATTTTAGTCATAAAGTCAGATTAAAATGTTCTGAAGGCAGGCTGTAATAAAAAGACTGTCAGGATTTTAATTTTTTAAAAAAGCTGTGAAACAAATGTGGAAACATTGTGAAATAAAACAGGTTGAAGAGACAAATATTTTTCTAGGTTTAGAGGTGATTTTTTAAAATACTGAGTTTATAAAAATAGTATAGATGAGGACATTGTCTCCTGTTTCAAGTCCTGTAGGAGGGGAAGATATTTTGATTAGAACAACTTTTTGGATATTTTTGATAGTTCTTACAGATGCAGTTGTTTTGTGTGTCTGGGTAAAACAAATAGGATTCCTGAATAAAGAACCTTGAAAGTTTACCTTGGGGAGATTGTTCATTTGAATTATTAAACTGTTTAGGTTAATATGGAAAAGATTTATTGGTAATCTTTGAGGTAATTATTATAACCGTTTTGGGGTCTTCACAGCACTTTTCTCCAGAAAAAGACAGGCACAAAATTCTGATACAAATTAAGGAGATTTCCTCCTGAAGCCTCTTCATGCATTTTATAGACATCAAGTTAGGTATCCCAGTTTTAGGTAAGGTAATGTATATGATTAGAAATTTTCGAAAATTATAAAATGTGGAATTGGTTATGAATAACTAGGAAACCAGGACATACTTACTGTCAAGCTACATTTATAAGCTTTGCCAGTTTATCCTGCTGGTTACCTTAAAGGTTAGGGGAGTGCCCTGAATATCCAGACTTCCTTTATGTTATTGTTGTAAAAACTTTTAGGCTGTTTCAGTAGTGTATCAACTTAGACTTTGCTTTTGTGCTTTAGGAACTTGTGAAAGCTTCTGATTAATAAATTTCTCGTGTGCAATAGCAAACATTTGAAAATTAGACAATTAGTATATATAATTGACTTTAATTTGCTAGTGGTTTTTGTGGATTTACATTTTTTTATGCTTCTTTAAAATAAAGAGTCTTCTATTGCCTTTAAATTAGGTTGATTGTCAGTAAGGGATGACATTTAATTTGGGTATTAGATGATTAAAAGGGTGAAAACATGGATACAAATACAACATTTATTTGTACTTTAAGGATAGTTAAGATATTTATTAGAACAAAATATTTATATTCCTCCAGAAATATATGAAAATTACAATGCATATAAAATGTGTATATAAGACATACTTTAATGTAGTATAAGAAAAGTTTCCAACCTGAAGATGAAAACTCATTCATCCCAGACATACAAGAAGAAAGGCATTAAGTAGTGTAAAAGTCTCTACTTTTTTTGCACACTGGGTCATGGAGCTTATTGCAGAAACACAAAGTAGGATCTGGATTTCACAAACATGACAGCTTCATTTTTAAGATGGTTCCTTCCTTTGATGTATTTAGGCATGGTTTTATTTGGGCACAGCTTTTCAAGGTTCCCCTATGTAAAGTTGTGATTCACTCGAATCTGTAGCTCTCTCTCTGAAAGAACATACAAAAGCTGTATGTGAGCAGAATAGCATCCTGAGAGTTTCATACATAATTTCCTGACTCAAGATTAGAAGAATATAGAGCAAAAGTTTTCTTTAGCTTACAAAGAAATTGAGGATTATTCTATCTGCCCATGTCTTTATCAGGGGATCCAATTTAGGGGTATCCTAATCCCCTATCAGGTTCCTTTATGGGAAATACTAACCTGACGGCCTTATTTTAAATGTACTACTAGAGATTATGATTCATTAGGTTTGAGAAAGGCCTCGGCCACTTGAGTGGTTTGATTATATGCCTCTAATTGAGATCACATAATGTACAGATTGGATTTTTGGTCTTTTAAGAAGAAAGCTCATTTAGAAATTTTCAGCATTAATTTCCTGGTAATCACCTGGTGGCCTTTGCTTTTTAGGCTCATGCTGAAGATTCGGTTATGGACCATCATTTCCGGAAGCCAGCAAATGATATAACGTCTCAGCTGGAGATCAATTTTGGAGACCTTGGCCGCCCAGGACGTGGTGGCAGGGGAGGACGAGGTGGCCGTGGGCGTGGTGGACGTCCAAACCGTGGCAGCAGGACTGACAAGGTAATTTTGAAAGACTTTTTTTTGCCCTTTTAAGTAATTGGGTGACCTCTTTTGGTAAATTCACTGCTGCGGGTCCTTTTGGGCACATAAGCAGAAGAAAAAAAGGGTAGGTATATCTTTAAGAAACTACATTTTAGGCCCTGGCCAGGTAGCTCAGTTGGTTAGACTAGAGCATCATCCTGATACACCAAGATTGTGGGTCTGATCCCTGGTCAGGGCACATATAAGTATCAACCAATGAATGCATAAACAAGTGGAACAACAAATCAGTGTTTCTGTCCCCTCCCACTTCTTCTCTTTCTCTAAAATGAATTAAAAACAATAGACTACGTTTTCGGTTATATTTTTGTTTAAAGCATTTAAACGACTGAATGGTGCCAGTAGAATTGAATTTACTATCCTTTATTGAATACTTACAAGGCGCTGTCATGGTACGGTGGTAGGCATCTTATGTGCTAAGTCATTTAGTTCTTGTTACTGTGTTGAT